>JBBPCY010071446.1:0-11905 GCA_037974405.1 Brachyalestes nurse
CCTGGGTGTGGCTAGTGGAATTGCACTCAGCTTTCCAAACAATGTGATTAACCAAAGTTACTTCATGATTTTACAAGAGGGGGGGGGGGGGGTTAGGTTTTCACATAGGGCCATGTAGGTTTGGATTGTTTTTTTCCTTAATAAATACAGTCACCATTTAAAAACTGCATTTTGTGTTTACTTGGGTTATCTTTGGCTAATATTTAAATTTGTTTGATAATCTGAAACATTTAAGTGTGACAAACATGCAAAAAAAAATAAGGAATCAGCACATTTATATACATATATACAGTACTGAAAAGAAGCTACTTATCTGGGCAATAAGCTCTCATTTTCTTTGTTAAAATTTCTGCAACTTAACATACTAATCTCAATATGTTGTGAGTTTATGTATATGATTCTCTTCTTGAAGAAGTCCAGTATTAACATGAATAAAAAAAGTTGTTCCTGTATTGCTGAGAAGCTTCTTTGACAGTACTTTGGAAAGCCCTATAAATAAAACTGAATTGAAACGACCAGATTGTTGTGGGTGACGTGAGACAAGTTCTGTAGAGCAGAGGAGACACTAAACCACACAGTACTTTGTGTAAAGTCTGTCAGGTTGAAGTAGAGGTGTGCGATATATCCATTTTTTTGATTAATTCTAATTTACAGTTCGGGACGATGTGTTTTTATGAAAATCGATTTTATTACTTACTTTACACGGGGGTGTAAAAAGCGGAACTAATGCAATACACCGTTCTGCACGGGCAAATTAGCGCGGTGCACCCAAACACTATAGCACTGTTTGTGCCCAAAAAAAGGTCTTGCTAGATCTGTAATATGAAATTGGTTTGATTTTGTGCCGTCGGACACAGACCAAACAAGTCCTGTGTCCGACAGCTTAAGCAGCGCAGCCACTTAGCGTCCTCTGGACTGGACGACTCTCTGCAGTGCTAGTGTTAGCCATGTTAGCTAGCGGTGCCATTCCAGATGCTGTGCAGAACACCGGTACTGTTACTGTACTTTAACACCGACTTGCAGCTTGTGCAGGTCACTGTGCTGTTTGTGTGGTCTAGAGTGAAGTATCTCCACACATGTGATGTGTTTCTGTCTCCTTTGCTGCCGGGTCTCTCGTCTTGTTGTGGTGTTGTGTTTTGATTCCCCTCTACATGCCAATGGTACCGCCCCTTTTATGAAGGGACTATAGTAATTGATTAAGTCAAGGAACAGCGTCAGCCATTCAGAGGCGGAGATTGCATTGTGTACACAAGCACGCACAGAGAGAGCAAAATACCTACTGTGGAAAAGCCAGGATTCTTTAACATGCTTAAGGTTTTAGACCCGAAGTATGTGTCAGAGTGCACTTTAACCCCAAAGTAAAAAAACAGTTATAACTTGTTTTGAACCATTTATTTGTCATCTGTAGTTTGATTTTGAGGAGGGGAGGGGCAAATCGATTAAATTCGAAAATCAGATTTATTGTGAATTTTCGTATTTTTAGGCCATATCGCCCAGCTCTAGGTTGAAGTATAAGTTGCTTTACTGTAGACACTTTTTCTTGTGCGAGAAAGAGAAAGAGGGATTGATAGATAGAGAGAGAGAGAGACAGACAGACAGGGAGGACAGATTTCACTAGTACTTTTCCATGGCAAGAAGGAGCAGAACCTTTGGCATCAGAATACTGGCACTGTGTAGTTTTCCATTGACCATCAGTCCAGTATCGAAGGTTCCAGTGTTTTGGTACTCGCTCAGGACTGAGTGAGGGTGTGCTTGTCTTTTCAGCTGTAGTAGAGCTGCGCAAATAGTCTAATTAAAACCAGGATTTCGACGATTGATTCAAGAGTGGGATCGATTCTGCATTAAACAAGCTCATATTTTCCTCATTTGTGCTACAGCTACTGGTGATTCAGAACCTGCAGCAGTTAAACCTCATGTCGAGATATAGACCTTTAGTTCCTCATGATGAAATATGAAAAATATGCCTGCTACTTGCTGGTTTATTTTATGCTGCATCAGTATTCATTTGTTGTAATTCAAATGACTTACTCTGATTACAGATCCTTCAACAAAGTGCATTTTCACAGAGTTTGTAAATTGGTCAACTTTTAGAAGATTAGCACTTTAAGGTTTTGTTTTTCCAAAATGCATAGTAGAAAACTTTTAAATAACGGTTTTAGTGGTTTACATTGTTGGGAGTGAGCTTAACACAGTGAGCCCCTGTATATTGTATATTGTGGTGTGTATATACGTATAGAGCTATGCAAAAAAAAAAATGAGACTCCATAATTTTTTTTTCAGTTATTGTTTTTGTATTTTCTGGGAGTGTGTCTGTGTAAAATGTGCAGGTCACTATTGTTTTATACACTACTGACCACACTTGATTCAAAATTCCAAGCAAAAAATGTTTGGAGAAAAGGTCAAACTAATACATATAAATAATGTATTATGCCTTGGAAATGTTAAACTACACAACACACTTACAACAATTAAAACAGTGATGTTAAGAGCAGAGTGCGTGCATGTGTGACTGTTTAATCCATGAGAAACTGAATCAGGAGTGAAGCTGCTGGAATACAGAGAAGCTGCTTTACAAACACTACTGCACTCAACACATATGGAGGCGAAAAAAATTTGGCCAAAACAATGAAAAGTGCATTTTACCTTATGTTATATCCAAAATGGATATAACAAATGGATACCCAGCATTTTTAAATAAACTCTTTTGACCCAATGGTAGGGTGGCCAGTTGGGGAGAAAAATTGTTGTAATGTTGTAATGTTACATAACATAACATTTCCATGATACACAATGCATTGCAATGTGTAGACACATATGAAATGTGCTAGTTTGAAAGAAATCCAGTATGCCTGTGTTGTATTGAATCAAATGAAAGAGGACTAATTCACTCTTGGTAGTGAAACGTGCAGTTGGCCAGTGTTAAAATACTGATATCATCATGATGTGCTCAGAAAAGCATTATCTGTCACAGTGGCAAAATTGATCATGATGAAATATAAATTTGCCCAATACTATCCAAGTGTACTTTATTTGTTTATTTATATATGTCATATGTTTGAACACCCCCCAAGGAATCACATTGGTGTTGTATAGTAAGTATAATTTTGTATAATCCTCTACTGGTAGCTATGTAGTTAAGCTATTGTAAACAGTGTTAAAATGCTGTGTCTCCACACTTTTGACACTATGTGCATAGATCGAAAAACACAGTGACACTGTGAAAGCACTTTGACCTGCAGCTACTGTTGTTCGACTGTAAAATAAGCAGATTAGATAAAGCTTGGTGCGCATGTGAAGAATGCGTAGAGTTCGGCTTACCTTTTCAGAGTAGTTTTTGTGTCGGTGTGAGATCTCTCCAGAGAAGTTGTTTCACTTAGACACACTCACTGGGGCAGTCCAGAGCCCTAAAGAGAACTCCTCCGTAGAGTGGAGGACTGGAGAGACGCTGGCTGAATGAGAGATGCCTACGTGTGCGTGCGTGTGTGTGTGTGTTTGTGTGTGTGTTTGCCGGCATGTGGGAAAGGGACGGGGAGAGGGAGGGAGAGAGAGAAGGAGGGGATTCCACCACCTCTCTCACTACACATATTATGCAGCATCCTGTTTCTTCTTTTTCTTTCACTCTTTCACTTTTCACTCCATTTAACTTCAGCATCTTTTAAAGGGAAAATATAAATGTTATCTTCTACATATATACACTTTATTTATATATATTTTTATATATATTAGGGCTGGGAAAGTTAACGCGCTACCACATTAACACATTATTTACTTAACGCCGATAACTATGTTATCGCGCGTTAACGCAGGCTTTTAAAAAATTTATTTTGAAAGTTCGGTGCTTTCACCGAAGTAATGCGAGCATTGAGCTATTTAATATGGACAAAATTGGCGAATCAGAATCGCGTTTATTGGCCGAGTATGTGAGCGACACATCCAAGGAACTTGATTCCGGTCGATGGTGTCTCTCAAGCACAACAGTATAAAACAACAAGAATATGTAAAGATACGTGTGTACATGTGCCTACACCACAACCATATGTCTCTTACAGAGCATGCTGCTGCTTCAATAGGCCAATAGACACGATTCCGATTCTGATTCTGATTAAATTGCGTCAGTTGATGCTGTCAGCCGTTATAGTGTTATTAACACTGCATTCAGATACATAGACTTTCATATGGAGTTGGTCCCTCTTTGCAGCTGCTATATGTATATACACATATACACACACACAGTGTTGGACAAGTTACTTCAAAACTGTAATGCATTATTTTGTTACACTACAATATTAATGTATTTAAAATGTAAGGCATTACACTACTGTTTCAGTATTTCAGTTACTCTCACCAAAATAACTAGAAATATGGATTTGGCAATCGCCTGTGACGGAGGGCGGGGCTTGGGGCGGGGCTTAGGGACAGCCACCAATGAGGTAGCTGCTGGGTCTCAGGGGCAATAAGACGTGCTGCTAGGACCTATGTGCTCGAAGAGAACGGTAAATGGAGTGCCATGTTCAGGTTTTCGATTTAAGATATGCAAAATGAAACGTTATACAGACCCTAAAACAGGAGTATGAGTTATACATCAATACATCATCTCACTGTTCTGTCTGACTTCAAGTAGTGAAACATTTTGCGTGGACGTTTTTCTTCTGCTCGCAGTGATTTTGGCGAATTTGTATGAAGAAAAAAAAATTCATTCCAGGTTAAAAATGCATTGTAACACGCGTTACTGACATTTGTACAGAGTAAAATATTACCTATATCTTTTTCTGTAATGCCTTACATTACCACGTTACATCAAAAAGCAATGCATTACAGTAATTCGTTACTTTTGTAATGCATTACTCCCAACACTTTGTTGAGGCTTTGTTTCAATTGTTGTTCCTGCACTATGGCATCCCGGAGGACATCCTGTCTCACTTCGTGTCCCGGGTTTGGGACCCTTTCTTCAAGAAGTTAGGGGCCTCCGTCAGCCTGACCTTGGGTTACCATTCCAAGTCCAACAGTCGGGCTGAACGGGTTTCTCTGGCCTACTGCCATAGGCAACATCACGACTAGGCAGAGTACTTGGGTCACTCTGCCACTGGCCTATCGCCCTTTGAGTGTGTGCTTGGACGTCAGCCCTCGCTCTGCCTTTGGGATGCTGAGCTGTCTGTCCTGCCAAAGGTGGACGACTAGTTTAAATAGCCGGAGCGGTTCTGGGAACGCATAAATCCATCACTCAAGCAGTTTGCTGGTTCGAGAGTCAGGCTGACTGGTGGCGGACAGATGTGCCGTTTTTTCGGGCTTGTGATCGGGTCTGGCTCTCCACACCGGACCTTAAGTTAGGTCTCCGCTGTTAGAAATTCATAGGTTCATAGGTCCCTTTGTAATCCTTAGGCATATATAGGCAAGATAACCCTGTGTCGTATAATCTTAAGTTGCCTTCCTCTATGCGTGTTTCGCTGTAGGAGTTGAGGTTGAGGGGGCCCCCGCCTACCATGTGCAACAACTACTGGCCTAGAGGAGAGGAGTGGGTTCCGGTGGGGGACGTACTCAACCAACACCAGAACGGCTGGCTCCTGTCCTCCTGTCCTAGGTTAAATAAAGAGAGTGTAGTTTCAAGGTTCACCTCAGTGACTGTGATCTCCCACTCTCCCTCCTGTATCAACAGAAGTGACCAGTCAGGCTGCCCCGTCAGCAGGCTAGGCTGGTACCTCCTACATGGCTGTCGTGCTTCGCAGAAAGAAAGAAATCCTAAATGCATCGGTTTCAGTCCGTGGCGACATGTTTGCTTTCTGGGTTGATCGTGACCCTTACCCTGGTCTTGAAGAGTTGGAGAGGCTACCTGCACATCGTTTAAAGATCTGTTCTGTTTGTGTTCTCTGAGAACTATGAAAGTTTAAGTTTCATTAAAAACCCTTATTGTGTTTCCCAAGACTCCCACACCTGCGTCCTTCTTCCCTGTGCCCACCATGACAAGAATACACCACAACAGCTTAACTAAAGCCTTGGCTCAGGACAGGATTTGGAGAGTAGAGCTATGTTGATATTTATTGATATTGTGATAAATTGTATGTTTCAGTATCATCTTTACTTAAAAGAACATACACAAACTACATGTTCAACACAGCATAGTTAGTCTTGTTTTCAAATTATTGCAATGCGATGTGAAACACGTTGTGATGAGCATTTGTAGTGATTTTATGTGTGAATCTGCTGCCTCTTTTAGCGCATTCCAACATATCAGGTGTCAGGAAAAATACATGAGACATTGCATATTGTGCAAATGTTTTGTTATTTATTTTTGCCATAATGCCCATACGTAGTGTGAAGTCAGTGTAACCTAATGAGTATAACAGCGATTGAATATGGTACAGGATGTGAGTGTGTGTGTCTGTGCATCTGCCCTTTATGGACTATCCAGAGTGTTTCTCTGCCTTTCACCCTGTGACCACTGGGATAGGCTCTATCACCCCTGCAAACCTTGTTGTGGAATAGAAGGATCATTTTGGATACATGCTGAATTCTGCCCTGCTTTTATTATACCAAGTAATTTCTAAAGAGGTTAAAGCAGCTCTTTAACTGTTCATAAAAACAAAGAACCAAATCTAAATAGTACCAAATGGCACGTTTTCCATCTATGGTAAAAACGGAAAATATTGATTGTGTGCATTTAATGTAAGTTGCCCAGATATTTCCCAGATATGGGCAAATATGCAAACATGTTTATGGGGGAAATTACCTTGTGATTAATTCGGACTGAGTGATTTTTTTCTGCCTTTTTTGCAGCCTGTTGTTCTGATTCCTCAGATTGATAGTGGCTGCATGTGCGCTGGGTAATTCCTGAGCCTACCTCCTCTGTGATAATCCTGTAATTTGGTTGCATTGCCAGGGTCCTGATGTGCCTTGGGCTGTTTGTGTGTTTTTTTTAGATGGAATGCTAGGTCGTGCGTATTGTCATTTTTGGCATAGCAGACCTGACCGGGCATGTCTTTTAGCATCACACCCTCTGAAATGTGTGTGCTTGTTTTTGAAGGACGAGTTATGTAAGTGCAGTTACCAAAACTACACTCGACCACAAGGCTTTCCAGAATCGAGGGAAGCCGTTTGTGTGTGGGCGAGGGTGTGTGTGTGTTTGTTTGGGTGAGCAGGTAGTGTTTCACTGTGGATACAGTTTAATTACAATGATGATGTTTAATTACACTGTACAGGGCTGTAAACGGTGGCTGGGTGTGTGTGCTGGGATATAAAGGTAAAAAAGGCATAGATGTGTCTGACAGAGAAAGTTGAGAACCATCTCCAAACAGATGGTATGCATTCAGTCAAGCAACTAACATCTCACCATGCTCTCAAGCATATATAGAAATACCAGGAGACCTAGTTGATCCTGGCTTTGGATTAAGATAGCCAGAGGACAAGATGTACCTGACTTGGAAAGAGGGTTAATTTCTGGGTCATGGATGGCAGAAGCTTCAGTTACCAATTATGTTGCAAGTGCTTCAGTTGGGGACTAAAGTGATGCTGTTAGATTTATGGGAAAGATAAGAGATAGTCCTGGAAAGTAGTCGTAAACAATTCATTCAGTGACTGGCATGCTCCTAATGATCATCCACATCATCATTATCATCGTCACCATCACAATGTTTCTGTATTTAAATTAATAATGAATAAAGTGAAAAAAGTGTATAAAGCGCAGTGTTAGGCAAGCTACTTGTAAAGTTCAGTGATCTAAGCTATCAGTTACTCAACAATACCTACCACCCATAGAAATATAGCAAGTTCAGTTATACAAATATGGCAAAAGTTTACTACATTAGAATCTACTTCATGTTGTACCAACCTAATGCCAGATCAGTGCAAAATGGCAGTCAGAAACACTGGTTACAACATTTATTAAAGAACAACCCATGCTTTAACACAGTGTAGTCATTGCATTATGTGAAGCATTGAGACATAAATAAAAGTTTACTGCTGGGAATAAAATAAAAAAAGTTATTGGCCTACTATTAGGTAAACCAGTACTCTAGTAAATTATTTAGTACCTTCCTTGTCAAGCAGTCGCCCAAGTGTCCGCCTTGACATCAAATGCCTATTTGTCTATATTGTCTATATTCAGTATTGTCCACAGTGTGGAATGGGTGCATTCCTTGAAGAACTATGAAGTTAACAAAGAGTTTATCGAAACGGTCCTGAGATATGATGTGTGTGCTTCCCATGAAATACTGCGACACACTGGTTTATATAGCATGGTCTTCATCATCCAGAAGTAGACATCTCCTTTTGGCTTGTCCACACTCCTTGTCCATGCATGCCATTTTATTTGGGTGGACCCTCTAGAAATTAAATGATTGATTCATGACTATTTTTTGAGCGTGTTGTTGTGGTAAGGTAAGGACTAGGGTTATATTTCCCTTGGTAAGCTAAGTTAATCAGGCCTACCCAGAAAAATGAAACTGAGTAGGCCTAGGTCTCCAATAGGTAGCTCCCTAGGTCCCCTGCTTAAGAGTACCTCTCCAAAGGATCAAATGAAATGTAAATAAGTCTTATAAGTAGGGATCCACCAAAATTATTTTTTTGGAGCGAAACCGAAAATGAAGAAAAACTTGGTCGAAAACCGAAAGAAATTATTATTATTAAATTAAAATAAATCTGTTACAAAACTATGAACATATTTATTTATCATTCATACAATGCACAATAAAAAAAAATTTTACTCATGATTAGCCTAAAAGCAAGATAACCGAAATATTATACAATTAAATATCTTCTCTCATTAAACCGCTGAATTCAAGTGCATTTTAATATTGTAAAGGAAGCGCATGAACAAAGTGCATTCAGAGCAAGTGCTTTAAAACCTGCTTAAAGATAGAACATTCTGTCCCAACAACAAAATAGTGTATTAAAACAAAGACTGGCATAGCCCATATAATAACTGTAATCACCAGAAAACTTTCTTGCCTTTTTAAAAAAAAAGTGTCTTGCCTCTTCTGTGATTCATACTCTGCATGACGATCAGGATGTTTTGCGACCGAGCCTGTTGCTTTAAGGAACTGTGCATGCTGGGGGATGTAGTTTTTCAGGGGTGTGTGTGGTACTGCGGGAAAGTTTTTCTTTTCATTGCTGCTCTGTTCGCAAGTGCTTTTTGCCACTCGCAAACTGCCATTCTTTCTTTTAAAGAAAGAAAAAAAAGCTCCCATTCTGAGGGAGGAAAGCACAGACCTGGCTCCCCGTATCATCTCATTTTTGGAGCTGCTCAGTTGCCGAGCGAATGACGCCTGGTTAGCAGCAGCTAACATCAAGGTGAGAAGGCAACACGGTTGTTGGATTATGTCATCACTGTTTCGGTCGCATTTTTCGCCATTTTCGGCTGAACATTTTCGGTGGCCGAATATTCGGTGCATCCCTACTTATAAGGCGTATTCTGGGAGACGCCTGTGTCATTTCCAATCAAGAAGAAACTTGCTTGTTGAATAAAAGTAACTGAGTCAAAATTTGCCAGGGATATGATCAACTTCGGGTTTGACTGTATGTCTAATTCGGTACTGTCCATTTCCATCAGCGGTTATCCCAACCTGGGTCAACGGGGTTTGTGGAGCCTATCCATGCGTTCATAGAATTAATATTTACAAAATCTGTTAAAAAATGGCAATGAATGTAAATTTAGGTACAAGATTATAGAGGTGTTATGAAGTCTATGTGTCAGCCAGTCAAATCTAGTTTGTCCTCGCTTACATCATTGCAGTAAAGCTGCTTTTTGGTGTGTGGATCCCTGCTGTGCAAACCAATACACAGCTGTGCTTCATCACGCAGTCTCAAAAATGATGCAGTAATTAACAACACACTTTTTTGTGCAATAAGTATTTAAATATGTCAGACTCGATGTTTGAGATAATCTGAATTTATGACAGATTTAATCAACTGAAAGTAAATTAAACTAAATGAATTTTTCTGACCAGCTGAAGTCAACCCTGAGCTAAAGTTAGGAGCTAATTTAAATGTTTTGAAAATTCAAGGCCTTCATTATATAACACATTTGTGTATACTGACCCTGTTGCAATCTGAAATGTCATTTTTGCTTGCACACGTGGCGCTGTGTGTGTGTGCGCGCGTGTGTGTGAGAGGGAGTATGCATGTGAATGAGTGTATGCACGTGGGATAGATTTTTTTGCCTGAGAGTGTTTGTGTGTGTATCGGAGTATATGTTTGAATGTGAATATGGGTGTGTTAGAGATAGACAGTGGTGTGTGTGTGTGTGTCTGTCTGTGTGTGTGTGCGCACATTCCTCTCATATTTTACGGCAGATATGTGTAATACTGTGGTGAGTTCAGATGGTCGTTGTCTTCTGGAAAATCTTTCTCCTGTGGTTTCAGAAATGTCCACATTTTTACACCCACACACACATACATACCTTCTCCTTTGGCACAGAAGATGATTGCAGGCTATAGTTATCTTCACACACTTTAATTTACTATAAGTAACGTGAATTGTTGCGGCAAGAGTGATGATCCAAATCACCTTCAGAGAAAATTAAGATATGATAAATCTCATTCAGCCTAACAAGGAACTGCGAGCACATCTCCATTACTTTTAAAATAACTCAATGTAAAGTTCATAATTTCTAGCTTTGAAGTAATGCTTAAGAGGGAGTGTTATACTGTGATATTCAGGTGTGCTGCAGTTGTAGGCACTGAGATTATCTACACATTTTACATTTACTTAAATGGATGGTCAGTAGCACGAACTGAAACAGAAACGCTGCAATCTGGAAATTTCATGTCTCATTTTGTATAAAACAGAGTGATACATCTCACTTTTTCCACCTCCTGACGCAGATTCTCCTCATTTTGGCAAGTGTTGAGGAACTGTGGTTGCCTTAACTGCGGTATTTACGCTGGGATCATCGTTAGGACAAGATGTTATTCATTATATATTTTTTCTGGTTTGTTACTTGAAATAAACTTTGTTGTGGCTTTTCCATGGCTTATTTGTATTGTTGCTAGGTTACAGGCGAATAAGGCAAAGTGGTACTTAAGAGGTGCCTTTATTCTGAGATATAAAGACTTATTAAAGGCTTCGCAATCACATTGCAGGGTCAGAACTGACTGCGGTATAGTGCTGTTTATTTTGTATGTGCATCAAACGTTTTCACACTAATCCAGTACACCCAAAACCAAGTGCTTTTTTACACTCTGAACTGGGCGAGCTTGTCCAATTGTAAAATGTTAATAGTGTTTGAGTTAATGTGCTTTTTATCTGCCTAAAGGAAAAAATGGATCTCGTCCAGACACCCTGGGAATGCATTCTAGAGAAAAGTATAAATTGAATGAATCTAAAGTATGTTCACATATGCTCCTGGCAGGAGGCAGCTCTGATTGCTGTTAAATGTGCTTGAGTCATGGCATGCAATTCCAAGCATAAATAAATAAAGGTTAGAAAAAGTTCATAGCACTTGAAACATTGTTACACTTCTTAGGCAGCAGAAATGTCTTTTACAGTAGCAACTCTCTGCATGACTGAGACATGGGCATTTCAAAAACTGGTTCTCCAGACACCAATGATTTCTGGAACACACATGAGTGAGCAATTTATTAATGTGCTAATGGGCTGTTACTGAATCACATTCCTGCCTCAACTCAGTGTGTTGGGACGGTACGTTGTTCAAGGGTACCTCAGTGGTACCACTATCAGCCTAATCAAATTGTTATCCAGAAACAGAACAGTTCTCAGGTCCTCATGTTTATAGTCCTCTTAGATCTGCAGGAGCTGGAACTAAACCTGGTGAAATAACATTTAGTCACTATGCAGGAATAGACTGCCCATTAGTATCAGATCTGCACCGACTGTATCTTTAAAGGTCCCATGACATGAAAATTTCACTTTGTGAGATTTTTTAACATTAATACGAGTTCCCCTAGCCTGATTA
>JBBPCY010071447.1:0-11901 GCA_037974405.1 Brachyalestes nurse
GTGTGTGAGAGTGTGTGAGAGTGTGTGAGAGTGTGTGAGAGTGTGTGAGAGTGTGTGAGAGTGTGTGAGAGTGTGTGTGTGGTTGATAAAGCTTCTCATTGTTGAGAAGAACAAGGGCTTTTATTCTAACCGTCACTCAGTCCAACCCCACACCAGCCTCCTTTATCTCTGTCTGTCTGTCTGTCTGTCTGTCTGTCTGTCTGTCTCTCTCTCTCAATTCAATTCAATTCAATTCAAAGAGCTTTACTGGCATGACCGTGAGTATGTACAATATTGGCAAAGCACTGAAGTGAAATAATAAAAGATTTATAAAGATTATAAGAAAAATAATAAAGTTGAAATAGTATACAAATACAGATACATATGATGTATTAATACTGTTTAAAATTGACTTAAATAAATACATGAATATATATATGATAATAATAATAATAAAAAACAATAGGTTAATTTACAGTATTGTAAACAAGAGTCTCTCTCTCTCTCTGTCTTTCTCTCTGTGTCTCTCTCTCTGTCTGTCTGTCTCTCTCTCTCTCTCTTTGTCTGTCTCTCTCTCTTTCTTTCTCTCTCTCTTGCTCGCTCTCTCTCTCTCTCTCTGAGATGTAGCAATAAATACATTTAGGTTGGAGTGTCTCGTTTAACTCTGTGTGTGTGTGTTTGTGTGTGTGTTTACAGGGTGCTGTATATTGGTCTGGGGTGTAACACGGCCCGTTATCTTTATATTTCGTACCTGAAGAATGCCTGGACTGTGCTGCCCATGGAGGTTCTGCAAGGTAAAACCACAAAATTCACCCCAGATCTTCTCTGGATCCTCAAATCAAATCCATCTCTTCCTTAACTTCTCTGCGGAGTCTTTCTAAATCAGTTCTGTCTGTTGCTGTGAGTTTTTTTTTTTTTGTGCGCCCGTGTTCCACACTTAAATCTGTTTCAGACCAGACAACAACCGCCTAACATTAATAAATAAAAAAAAAAATAAAGATGTTACATTTCTAAATATCTCCTCGTCAATGCGATGACGTTCATCTCGATGCTGCTGTGACTCATTTGACAGAACATGTTTGTACACATGGACGCCAGAACCATTATAGCAGTTATACCACTTTTCAAAATCTTTCGGGCCCCCCATTATCTCTGCGGGCCCCCCATTAAAAAGGCTCCGGTGCCCATGGTTGTACAGCAGCACGAGCTGCGGTTGCTATGCTTACAGTGCCACAGTAGTGATGGATGAATGAATAAGTGAGAAGGTAAATGGTCAATAAAGACGTTTTCTAAAGTTGTGTAATGAAAACTTTAACGTGTGTCAGGTGGTTCAATAGTTCTGTAAAAAATGTCACCTGGGTGGGTGGGAGGGTGGGTGAGAGAGAGAGAGAGAGAGAGCCAGGAATGTTTGATCAGGTTGGATAACATTCAGTACAGGTCAACTCTGTTTTCATTTCTTTGTCTCTCAACAATTGTGTCTGTGTGTGTTCGTTTAGAACATGATTATCATTTTGTTCACTGTTTACTTTGGAATTCTCACACAATGCTAACGTTTGTGTGTGTGTGTGTGTGTTATAGGTGTGACACATGCAGCAGTGTGGGCCGCTTGTATCTCCTATCTGAGCGCCGCTGTTCCTCCTGCCCTCCGCACCTCCGCTCAGGGGATCCTACAGGGTCTCCATCTCGGCCTGGGCAGGGGCTGTGGGGCCATGATGGGCGGAGTCTTCGTTAACTACTTTGGTATGGCCAAGATAACACACTTCCCACAATTCCATGTCTACAACTGGGACCCGAAGAGACTCAAAGGGAGTGAATGGGACATAATGGGACATAATGGGATGGAAAGGGAGTGAATGGGACTCAATGCGACCCAAAGGGAGTTGAATGGGACTCAATGGGTCTCAAAGGGAGTGAATGGGACACAATGTGGCACAAAGGGAGTGAATGGAACACTATGGAATACAGTGGGGATGTATGGGACACTATGGGACTCGGTGGGAGTGTGTGGGACTCGGTGGGAGTGTGTGGGACTCGGTGGGAGTGTGTGGGATTCAATAGGACTCGGTGGGAGTGTATGGGACTCTATAGGACTCGGTGGGAGTGAATGGGACTCTATAGGACTCGGTGGGAGTGAATGGGACACACCTGGATGCAAAGGCACTCAATGGCAGTAAATGAGACTCAGTTCAGTAATTCAGTAACTGAAGCTGTGTGTTAAACTGTGTATTATGTGTTTTCAGGAGCTCCTGAGACTTTCAGAGGGATCGGGATGGCCTCTCTGATCATCCTCCTCCTCTTCTTCTTCATCCAGAGCATCACCGAGAAGGACGAGCACACAGGTGAGAAAGAGAAGAGAGGAGAGAGAGAAGAGTTGAGAGGCAGAGAGAGTGTAGAAGAGAGAGAGAGAGAGTGAGTGAGGAGGAAAGAAAGGAAAAGGATATCAGCCTATTTATTCATATAAATATATTGGTTGGCGTCTGAGGGGTGGGATACATGTGAACACAACATATTGAAAAATGTATAAATCAGCACAAAATGATCAGTAATCGATAAGCAGTTACTTAAACATTGTCCAGGGTGTGTAACTCATTCCTGCCACAGGGGGGAGACAAAGCCTACGTTTTACAGACAGGCTACAAACACTAAAAAAAAAAGTTGGTTAACAGTGAAAAACACTTTTTTTCCTTCACCCCACAGAGGACAAGATGCTCGCGGAGAACATCCCGGTTGCATCCAGTCCAGTTCCCATAGCAACCATAGATCTGGTCCAGAGCCAGGAGGTCGTGACCCCCGCCGTCTGGCAGGAGCCCAAAGTCCTGGCGCGGAAAACGAGACACCAGGAGGAGCAGGAGGACGTGAACAGGCCGGCCTGGGCCCTCAGCGCGTCGCCCTGGGTCACCATTGCCTTCGCCCTGCTCCAGATAAAAGAGACGGTGCTCGTGATGAAGACACACCCACCCACAGAACTCCAGCCCCTGCAGGTAACCACGGAAACCAGGGAGGACTGTGGGAATTTGAGTCTTATTCGGTGTACTTGCTTTAACGCTGTTCTCTGTTTGTGTTTCACGCTTTCGGCAGAAGGAACAAGGTGAGAACAATCACTTATTTAAGGGAGAGAAGGAGAGAAAAGCGAGATAAGGGAGGGAAAGATAGAGGGGCAGAGTTGGAGTGAGATAAGGGGGAGAGAAGGACAGAGAAACAAGAAGATAAGGGAAGGAAAGGTGGGAGGAGAGAGAGAGAAGAGAGAAAGTGAGAGAGTAAAAAGAAACCGAGCGAGATAAAGAGAGGGAAAGAGAGAGGACAGTGAGAGAGAGGAAAGAAAGGAACGAGAGAAAAGGATAAAGAGAGTAAGAGAAAGGGGGAAGAAGAGGGAGACAGTGGAATTGAACAAGGAAAGAGAGAAGAAACAGAGAAGGAGAGGGTAAGAGAAAGACTAAAGAAAGAAAGAAGGGAGAGAGGAAAGAATTGGGGTGAAAGAGAGACACAGATGGAGAAGAAAGAGAGAGAAAAAAAAAAAGATAAACTCTGTCTGTGCTTCTAGGACACAGATGATGTTTCTCCAGACCTGCAGGATGAGGTTTTCTCCCCCAGGAGTCCTGAGGGCTCTCCCACTGGACACCGCCCCCCGCTGGTCCGGGGGTCCCTGGAGGCCTCGGGACCACAGCTGGACCCCAGACTCTACACCCAGACTCAAACAGCAGATATATTTTAATACACTGACTTTTTTAAGCAAACTATAAACAAGGACATGGCGTAGAACTGCACTTTTTTCTGTTTTCTGACATTTTGTGTGATTTTAAATTATTTTCTGTAAGTTGAAGTGAACTCTTGCGTTGAAAGCTCCACCCACAAATGCGCTCATCTTTCCAGTTTCTGCATTAATTGTTCTTCTCTAATATTTAAAGCCTTAAACAATGTATACATGTTTCTCATATTCCTTTCTCACCAAGCCAATATGATAAAAATATTTTTATAATTTAACCAAATATTTGTTTTTTTACTCAAAAAATCTTTTTTGGAAATCTTCAGCTTACACGCACATTAGTATTATAATAAGATTTCTGGGAAAAAAAGGTTTAAAAAAAAAACTATGTACAAATATTTACAAAATCCCTTACACACCCCCCACCCCCCCATTCACACACCCCTTACACCCCGCACCGCCCCGCACCCACCAGCCCCAACCCCACCCCTCTACTTGCGCACACCACATTCCACCCTTATATATTCCAGCGAACAAAGAGCTCTTTTTTCTGTCATTTCTCAGGGAGCGTGACCTCAAACACTTGGGTGGCATATTCTGCATATTTATTACAGTATATAGTGATTATTTGTTTTGGTTCCATAAAATCTTAATCAAATGGTATCCGAAGTTGAGGAATTGTCCCTCCGTGTGGAAGTGGGTGGCAGTGATGAACAGGTCCACACTTGGATTCCTGTGAACTTTACATGTCTCAGACACCAGAGGGCAGTGTTGCAATGGGAAATGGGCCAGCAATCCCAGCTCTGATATTAATTTGATAAATCATGATTTCTAGGAAGGAAAAGGGCTATGGATTGTATATTATTTGAATCATTCCACAAAGTAAAAGAGTGCATGTGTGTATGTGTGTGTGTTCAACTGTGTGTTTATTGTACTTTGTTTAAAGACTTGATTCCCAAATCCAGACATTTTTCTGCAAATCAGGTGTTATTTAGAGGATAACGTTTAAAGCCAGTGTGTGATAAAGTTTCCTTCTGCAAAGTGAACACTAGAATAAATACAAACAGTAAAGCAGTATAAAGTATCAATATTAGTTCTGTATGTAAAAGTAGTTGATAGTGTGTGAGCTGGTGAGGAGAACCCAGGTCTGGTTCCAGATTCCTCCTCGGTTCCTCCAGCTGTTGTTTGGATTGTGAAACTCAATCAGCAGCTCCTGATTTAATTTAATGAAGAACTGATCGAGTCAAACCAGGTTTCTGATGAAACTACAGTAATACTGGACTTCCACAAGAACACACTGATGCACAGAACAAAACATCACTGTTTACTGTAGAATGTTTTGTATTTATTTTTTGTTTTATTTAGTATAGTTAGTAACATTAATGTGAAAAAAACTAAATCCCCACTGATCATCTAAACAGTTTTTAAATAATATTTTTACAGGTGTCTCAAACTTTTGCACGGTATTGTACGTTCTCATCTCCAGAATGAATGTGGCATTCAAAGTATTTTCAGCCCTGTACGTGTGTGAAGAGACGTTTCTCGCAGAGTCCTCATACAGTGACTCAGCTGAGGCCTCACGTTTTTAAACCTCAAGACAAAAACGTTGCATCTTCAAAGGACAGGAAATGTGATGAACGTCAGCTATCTACTCATCTGGCTTCCTTTTCTGATTCCTGTGTGGTGGTGGGGGGTGGTGTGGGGAGGCTGGCAAAGTTCATTCAAACCAGAACATTCAGAAAAAGATCACTGAAGGGTAAAAGATCTTCAGAAGCTGGTTGGAGACCTTCAGAAATGGGGTGGAGCTAAATTCTACAGAAGGGTACAAGATAATGCAGAAGTGGGTAGAAGCTAAAGTCACTTAAAGGTGTACTAGAGCTCTGTAAATGAGTTGAAGCTAAAGTCAATTAAAGGGTACCAATAGGGGAACTCTCAGGGGCTAAGCAAGCTCTCCCATTGGTCAGGCCTTCAGGAGCTGGACAGAAGTCCTACCACCAACAAAATTAGGAAGAGGAATCAACCAAACCTTTGCATTCTGTTTAGTGAGGGACAGAATATCTCTCCAGACCTTCTGGAGGTTCTAGAAGGTCTAGAACAGGGGTGGGCAACTCTGGTCCTGGAGGGCCGTGGTCTAGCATGTTTTGGTGATTTCCCTGCTCAGACGCATCTGGTTCAACTCGCCAGTTAATTGTCAGGTTTAGTGGATGTGTTTGAGGAGGAGAACCATCAAACTGTGCTGGACACCGACCCTCCAGGACTGGGGCTCGACACCCCTGGTCTCGAAGGTCACTGCTGGTCAACATGAGGAACAGCCTAACCAGTGGATTTGTTTCAGGTGGCACAACCAACTTCCAGGAGCCTGGAATACCATGTGTACTGACAGTAGACTTGGGTAAAGGGTAGTAGATCTCCAGAAATAAGTTGGGAGCTGAAGGGTGGTGGGACGCCAGAAACAACTTGAAGCTAAATTCTGGTGAAAGATGGTAGATCTTCAGAAATGGGTTGGAGGCAAACGCTACTGGAGGGTGGTAGGTCTCCAGAAATCAATTGGGGCTAAAGCAGTAGCTCTCCAGGTGTTTGGATTAGTAATGCAGTTGAGAACATTCACACACCTTGACACTGGATTTCTTCTTTGATGTTCCTCACCTGGATGAAACCACATCATTGACTTGACAGCATTGTGGGAAATCCCACACATTTTACTAAATATAAGATTTGTAACTAACCCAGCTGCTGACCTTCTCAGATGCTCTAAAAATGACCATGGCTTTAGCTCCAGCGTTCCCCAAACTGAGGAGCAGCACTGACCACTGAAGGGTAACTTTACACAGTATGAATTGAAGAAAAAGGATCTGGAGGGTGAAGAACCGATCAAAAAATCTTTGGAGGTGGTAAGCGTGACCGATGTACTCCAGAATCGGTGGTAATTACTGTGCAAGTGTTTGATGTTTGAGCTCTTCAAGACCCTGGAGAATAGACTCCACCCACTGCCCCGCCCACTCGTCCCCATAATTTCCTGACTCAGTGAATCCCAGAAAAAACTTTCTAAAATAGGCCTGTAGCTTGCGGATCTCTTGCTTTGCTATCAAAACGTCCATATTCATGCATTGTTTACATAAACATCTGTATGGTGGAACCAAAGAGGAACCTTTGTCCTGTCCTCAGTCCTCCTGTTGCCCCCCTTCCCGTAGCCCTTAAACGTCCACTGACGTCCTGAGAAATCAGAAATAAAACAACCCTCTTTTGTATGAAAGGGCTCCAAGCTGATCCCACTGCTTCCTCTAGCTCCCAGCAGGCACCTGGGAACGTCAAGTGAGGGATAGAAGATCTCCAGAAAAGGGGCTAAAGTCAGTTGGAAGGTACCAGATCTCCAGAAGTGGAGATCTGATAGAAGACCTCCAGAAACAAATTGGAGCCAGATTGAAGAAAAGATTTCCTGAAATCTCTGGAACTGGACTAACACTAATATTCCTTTGAAATCACTAGATCTCCAGGTTCTAGATAGACGCCCTGTGAATATAAGCAATAGCCCAACTGGGGGGTTTGTGTCAGGAGGAATCAAAGAGCCTGGAAAACCAGAATAAGTGGTTGTCAAGCACCACAAGCCTGTCCAGCACAACTGGAACATCTCCAGGACCTTCTGCTTGTAGGATTTCAGCACTATTTAAGCTAAAGAATGGGACCTCCTGTCTGGGAAAAGAAGAAAAAACATCTTAGTCATTTTTACCCTTCAGTTTTACACAAAACAGGAGCACCAGTTCCTCCCACCAGGGTGAACATCATCTGAGATCTTGAACTTCACAGTCTAGCTATATCGTCCAGCCCTGATCTCACATTCTGCAGAAGAGATTGAGCAACATCTTTCCTCAGAAGCATGAGACACATACAATAGCATCAAATCCCACCTAACCTATGTCTATGATACAGTACCACGCAAAAGACGCCTGAGAAAATAATATTCAAAAACTGTGTTTTTTTCACATTAATGTCACTACATGTACAAAATGGAACTGAAATAAATAAACACAAACACCATTCTACAGCAAAAAGTTCTGTTCAGTATATCAGTGAGTTCTTGTGGAAGTCCAGTATTACTGTAGTTTCATCAGAAACCTGGTTTGACTCCATCAGTCCTTCATTAAATTAAATCAGGAGCTGCTGCTGGTGTATGTATGTATGTATTAATGCTGTGCTTGATTAATTATGTCAGAAGCTTGAGCCCCAGCAAAGATTTTGCACATCTCTGTCAGTACGGGTTTGATAATATGCAAGTGGCAATTTCAACTCATTGTGCCCAGGTGCACAAAATTTCTCTCAGACTAACAATAAGGTAAGAGAGAATCCTGCAAGGATGAAAGAAGAGCTGAAAGAAGCAGAAAAAACAGAAGAAAGACAGAACATAATAAGTAATGAGCTGCATTTCTGTTCTAACACTTATTGTGAATGTCTGCTGGAAAAGAAGCACAAAGTGTTCACACAATAGGACTGTTTCGGAACAATAAAAATTTGGTCAAATGTTTAGCTTATTAATAATTCAGCTGTTTGGAAAAAGCTTGGCAACCTGTTCAGGGATTTTCTCTGCCTTTCACACTATGAGTGCTAAGATAGGCTCCATCACCCCTCGTGACCCTGATCAGGATAATCATAAAATGGATGAATGGATGCTGAAAATGGAGGGGCTGTACGCATCTCATTCCAAGAACTCAAGGGAAGTATGAAGGTGGGAGCATCAGAATATGAAGATGCTTCTTTGCAATGTGAATGGAGTGATGTACCAAAAAAGAGAAGAAGAATTCAATCTCATAAGCAAAGGTGGTAGTAGCCTAGTGGGTAAAACACACACCTGTGAATTCGATTACCACAAAGTTGCAGGTTCAAACTCCCCCACTTTCTACCACTGTGTCCTTGAGAAAGACACTTAACCCTCAGTGTCTCCGGGGGGGACTGTCCCTGTAACCAATGATTGTAAGTCGCTCTGGATAAGAGTGTATGTCATCAGTGTAATGAAAGGGGAGGCAGGGCTCCAGACAAAATTATTTTTTAGGAGCCATAATCTCTGTCAGATGTGATGTAAGTAAATAAATATTGTCACGGCACACTCTGGCTCCAGTCTTGCCCCCTGTAAAGAGCGTTAAAACTAAACAAGAAATCACAACATGGACCAAATTGTTGCCAGCACAGTGTTTCTCGTGTAGTTTCTTATATTTTCGAACGCACTCTGCAACAGATCGACAGGTCGCGCAAATCTGTCAGCACTGCTCTCGATAGAGATGTCGGTCGCGAACGAGTCGGTTCTTTCACTATATTTGGTGAAACGAAGAGCCAGTTAGGAGCCAAAAGTGCCGGATGTTCTGATCCTAATGATCTGACTCATTAAAAAGAGCTGAAATTCTCATCACTGGCTCTCGATCGAGCCTCACTATAATCACGGGACAGTGTAGGAGGAACAACAGACTCAGGTTAAGCGTATCGGCACATAATTACTTTTATTTATTTTAATTTCTCTTGGTTGTGAGAGATGATCGCCACTGGTGACTGAAATGAAAAAACTAGTTGCAAAATAAATCATCTAGTCACGTTGGAGCTTTGGGAGAGGATCGATTTTTCATCAAGGCATCAAACTTGCAGCTAAAATATTTAAAAATGTGATGTGTTTCTAAAAATGGTTTCTAAAACTGTGATGTGTTCGTATGATCCAGCCTGACTTGAGAATCTCAAAGAAAATTAACATGGGATGCAGAAATTGCGAGACCAACTGAGGGACCCTTGTAACCTTGAGGAACCAAAGGCTGAAAAATTGCCTAAAGGGCCAATATTGGACCTCAAATCTGCAAAAAACTAATGATTGTCTCAAAGCTGTATGTCCAACAATGGCTTTGAAACAAAGTACTAAAGTTAGTCATCAGCGGAATCTAAATACATTTTCCCAAGCAATTTTATTTTTTAACTACATCTGTGTTTATGACTATGAATACATGCTATTTTGTTCATATTTATAAAGACAAAGTCAAAATATATTATGTTTGTACATCTTAAAGCGGATATATGCACTAGATATTTTACAAAACAAAAAATGAATGGGATAAATTTAAATCGCAGCTGAGCCTTGTAGTACTTACTGAACAATTTATAGTAGGTGCTAAATTATTCATAATAGTTACTGAATAATATGTTAATTCAACAATAGTATAGCAATCACTAAACAACGTTCAATGTACTGGATAATTTAAGGCAATTACCTAATAAATCAGTACTCATTGATTTATATAATAGTTTCTGAATGAATCACCGTATGAACTGAAAACTGTTACTGAATCATTTGTGGTAATGCTGCATCGTTTACAGAAGGTACTAAGTAATTAATACTGGATAGTGAAGGAATAAATAATAGTAGTAAGGAAATCATTTGTGGTAGCTGTTGGAGTAAAGGATTAAAGAAAAAATATTTTAAAAACTTGTTGATAGTGGGTTTGAAACACTTGATGATGGAATAGAGCTCAAACGTCAGTACAGACGGCACGGCTGAATCATCAGGAGGAATTTAGTTATGAATAACGGTGTGAGTACAGCTCAGAAAGGTCATAAACAATGCAGTGTGTGTGTGTGTGTGTGTACTACCTTTTGACTCAAGCAGTCACGTTTTTCACAGGTGTAAAAATAACATGTGACGCACCGTGATGATGCTGATGAACGTAGACCAGAAGTGGCCAATCACGATCTCTCGTCAATTCCTGAAATACGCCTGGTTACTGGGAAAGGCAGGAGAGAACATGGATCCTGTGGGGTCCCAAAACAACAGTCTACTCACTAAAAACACCGCAAACAGTTTAAGAAATATGATAAAAAGATAATGGACTTGGTTATTACTGAGTAACTGTGTAGTTTATATGAACCAAAATGAACTCATAATGGACCGAAGCAGCTCTCAGATTCATTCAGATCATGATACAATGACTAACAGGGTTCGGAGCGAAAGCAGAAAATAAGCTCAGTACTGACGCCACGTACACCCTCTCACCTCAGCACACACATTCTCACTCTCACCCTCACACGTGGCTAAGCAAATGCTCTGTGAATTTTAAATGTGTTACAGATGTGAGTCTGAATCTTTGCATTTTGTTATCAAAATGCAGAGCTATGATGCATAAAAGGACGTTATCCAAAAACAGCTTGAAGTGTGGGTGCAGCTCCTTCGCCCTTAATGCCAATGCAAAAAAGTGACCAAAGCTGAAACCGTTTGATTTGATCAAGAATCTATATTTTTCAAAAAGCAAACACATGAATAGGAACAGTTTACTAGACTTAGTTCCTCTGGGTCTAGTAAATAATAACTCTTCCTGATCCAAACTGAGTTCAGAATATGTGGAAACTATCTCAGGTACTATCTATGAATATACAACAATAAGGACAGCATGGTGCTTCTATTATATGGTGAGAGAAAACACAGTAACTCAAAAGAGCTCCGACATTGGCATTAACACTCATAAACTAGAGTAAACTAATTAAAGGGGAAAAAATATAAACATTCAGAAAGGCTCATCAGTGAGACAGTATGTTTAATAGGATGTTGCTATTGTTGAATTCTGAACATGTGGAAAACACATATATATGTAAAAAACCACAGTTACTCAAAAGGGCCCCAATGCTGATCCAACTCTGGCATTCACACACATAAACTACTCTGGGGCAGATTTTAATGAGTTAAAGAGGTTAACATAAACATTCGGCTCATCAGTGAGACATTATGTTTAATAGTATTGAGGTGTGATCCTATGGGAGTGTGAGGGAAAACTCCTGAAGAGGATGAGTGGAACCAAGACACAAACAGTTAAACTCATCCCCCTGGGATGTACCAGATGTTGCATTTGGGATACAAGTATGATCTTATGAGGCAGATTAAACAGAGGCAGTGGGATCATACAAAGATCAGGCAGATACACCAGTACGATGATAAAGGCTACAGAGACAAAGGAGAAACTGATAGGAGAACGCGAACAGGATGATACATGAATGTAGTTTCTGTCAAGTAGGATGGCTGATACAGAACATGGCGGAACATGTACTGGCTGGAAGATGTAGAACATGGTAAAACATGTACTGGCTGGTAGAACATGATAGAACACAAGCAGAAAGGCAGAGGTTGACAAAGTACCTAACTTCAGTACTTAAGTGAAAGTACAGATACCACTAGTCAAATGTTACTCCAATACAAGTGAAAG
>JBBPCY010071448.1:0-11901 GCA_037974405.1 Brachyalestes nurse
CCAGATCAGTGCAAAATGACAGTCAGATACACTGGTTAAAACATTTATTAAAGAACAGCCCATGATTTAACACAGTGCAGACATTGCATTATGTGAAGCATCGAGGCATAAATTAAAGCTTATTGCTGGGAATGAAACCACAAAAAAAAGTTATTGGCCTACTATTAGGTAAACCAGTACTCTAGTAAACAAACTATTTTGTACCTTCCTTGTCCAGCAGTCGCCCCAGTGTCCGCCTTGACATCAAATGCCTTGAGGGCAGAATTTCACCAAATAATTGTATATATTCAGGTCTGTCCACAGTTTGGAGTGGGTGCATTCCTTGAACTATGAAGTTAAGAATGAGTTTATCGAAACAGTCCTGAGACAGTCCCTTGAAATACTGCGACACACTGGTTTGTATAGCATGGTCTTCATCATCCAGAAGTAGACATCTCCTCTTGGCCCGTTCACGCTCCTTGTCCATGCACGCCATTTTATTTGGGTGGACCCTCTAGAAAATAAATGATTGATTCATGATTATTTTTTTTGAGTGTGTGGTTGTGGTAAGGTAAGGACTAGGGTTACGTTTCCCTTGGTAAGCTAAGTTAATCAGGCATACCCAGAAAAACTAAACTGAGTAGGCCTAGGTCAGAGGTCCTCTCCAAAGAGTCAAATAACATGTAAATAAGTCTTATAACAGATTTGTGTAAACTTCCTGTGTGGTAGCTATAAAATGATCTCCCCGTTCTACTGCTCTCTGATGAAAGCTGATGTTAGTAGTGCTCATCAGATTTCACATAACTATGGAAAATAAAGGGGCCAATGAAGTTATAAAATATTTTTTCTCTCCACAAATTTAGATGACACTTTATCGAGTGTTTGTCCTGTACTGTAAGTGAGCATGATAAAGCATGTAACATCTACTATCAATAACAGATAAATGAATAAAATAGTTGTAGGTTATCTCTTGGCCACGCTAATTTTGTCAAAGCTCTCAGAGAAAAAAAGGCTGGAGACCAGAGACGGGTCAAAGCCCTTAGACAGGCTAGTACCGCCACATCTGTAGGCTAGTTCCCCCGGCTAGCCAGCATGGGTTAACATTCGTTACACGACGTTATTTCCTCACTTTCACTCATTTCTTACACTTTAAGTAAAACGGTAGGGTATTTTTCACACACATTTCATTATAGCCCACTGCAGTAGGGAAATGGAAGAGTCACCTGAATGTGGGTTCTCAGGTTGGTGTTAGATGTCGACAATAGTTTGGTCTTGGGATTGAAAAGCACACATCTGAACACACATTTTTTTTCTCTGTCGATTCAACAAGTGTCATATTTTTGCAGCTACGGCCACGGCGTAATGTCAGTGGACTGATCGTCTTGTTCTCCTCCTGTCTCTCCTTCCTCCATCCTCGTTTGTGTGTGTGTGTGTGTGTGTGTCGCTCCACTGCCATACGCATGCGTGTTTCACAGAGTAGAAAGTCGCACCTGAACATGCTTTTATTTCTGTCTGATTATTGCGTTTCAAAATCATTCTGCAGAGGAAACCCCTGCTTTTCTCAGACATGTGCTGGAAATTTTAGCTTTGTGGACGCCACGTCGCTACTAGATCAAAAAAAAACGTAACTACTGTAAAGTTATTTGATTCAGAAATCAGCGACGCTACTGGAAATGTTGTTAAACTAATAGCTTCGCTACGTGTAGCGGCGCTACCGCCCATCGCTGATATTTTGTATGAACTGCGAGGTAGAAATAACTGCTGAACAGCTGGGACCTCTGCAGAATGAACTCTGTTCAGTAGAGGTGACCTGCATTGTCCAGTAGGTGGCGCACATGTTTTGTCCACAGTTTGAAGAGAGAGAAGATTTTTTGCTTTTTTTGGCCACCAGGTGGCAGATGCAGAAAAAGGAAATCTTTGCATACCTTTCATCAACTGTAATTTCTGTCGACAGTCATCTAATCCAAACACAGGCAGAGGGCCAGGAGCTGTGTGTAGCCAGGCGGTTGCAGTCGGGCTGAGTAGGCAGCGCTGCTGCGCTTTTATCAGTGGGCGTTTTGTTTTGTTTTTTTTTTCTTGTGAAAAATTCTTTGCTGACACTTATGAAACAGTTTTGCTTACTGTGAGTTTTACCGTAAATACAAAAAGTGTGTATGTATTAATTTTATTGTTCACTGACATTGTACATTATAGAACAAGAGAACTGGGTTTGATATAGAAAGCAGATGTGGTGAAATATATTCACTAGAGGTAGATGAACATGTGTCCTACAGCTGGGGTGCTAATTTAATGAATCCATGTGTTACTGTACAGAGAGATATAGTGGTGGCCTGCGTGTGTGGGTTTTTTTTTTCTTGCACGCTGTGCCTCTTGAGAGTTCCCACAAGCCAGCATGTGGCGGCTCTCCCCTGATGGGAATGGACGGAGCCCCACGAGGGTCCTCCTGGCAGATGCAGCTGAATATTCATCAGCTTGGTTGTGTATCGCCACTGATTGATGGGCTGGTGTAGTGCTCGGCTAATGGAGATGTACAAGCTGAGGAGAAGCGTTAGGCATTCAGGGCTCTTTTGGTCTACATTAAGATTTCTGTACAGATAATTTGACGCTGGACGCAGTGACCAGGCATCAGGTGCAGTTTTGACTTCACCCCTAATTACTTGGCCATGCTTCACTCCACACTAGGAACATCTTAAGACTTAAAATCTTTAGAACATTTTTTTTCTTTTTCTTTCTTTCTTTCTTTTTTTTGTGCCAGTAAATGGCAGATTGTAAGGTTTTGCTTATAATCTTTGCTCTTTATTCATTTTATCACCCACATGGGTGGGTGCTTTTTTTTTTTTTTTTTTTTCCTCAACAGAAGGGTTGATCAATGTATGCATGATTCAGCATTTCTTGCTGTGGACCAAAACATAATTGGCCAGGCACTGATTTCCAAGTGTGCTGTTAATTTTATCACAGTTTCAGATCCAGATGGCTCCTACCAGCCTCACCACTTTTACTGTTTCTTGGGAAATACGTAATTATTTGTGTTAAAGGGACCCCCTTGGAATTGTTGACACTCCTGATAGGGGAGAGTAAAAACAAAAAGTTTTTTGATTAATTATTTGATTGAATTAAAAGTTATTTAAAGAAAAAATGTTCAGGTGAAAGCGCATAACTCTACATGTAGAATGATCGAAATGTTCAGCTGTCCTACAAAACACTTACAGCCTCCTTAATTTTTAAAGGCCTTTTCGAAACATGCTACTGTGAGTGTGTCCCGTCAGTGATATGAACTGTGGACTGTTTGGCTAGCTCTAAACGAGAGCCTCTAGATTTTCCCATTTTCACGAACCAAATGAGGTTTTCCTGTTTCTGAGAACTGGTTTGTGTTTTACCTCCAGGTCTGCTCAAAAAGAAAAGACTGTTAATAAAGTTCTACTGTTATGAAAGTTTGTAATAGATGCAAATGACGTCTTAAGACTTAAGATCTTTAGAGAAATATATATATATATATATGTATATAAAATATATATTTTTTTTCTTTGGGTTTTTTCTTTCGTGTGTGCGGGTGTGGCTTGGGGTGGGTGGTGGGGGGTTTGGGTTGTTCTAGCAGGAGTTTATCAATGAAAGGTAATGTATGCATCCTCCAGCATTTCTTGCACTGGAACAAAACACTGCCAAGCTCTGATTTCCAAGTAGATTAAAGGAAGCAGTTTTATGTGGGCTATAAATTTCCAGACTACTAGCAGGGCTAATGGCAGAATGCTTTTACTTAAAAAAAAAAAAAAAAGCGCTAGACATTGAGGGTAAACAAACACACACAGTAGTACATACACTTTATGTGGGGTGGTGAAGGCCTAGTGGGTAGGATACTTGCATCTGGACCAAGAGGTCATGGGTTTGAATCCTACCTTCAGCATACCAGCACTGGGCTCCTGAGCGAGACCCTTAACCCCAAGTTGCTCCAGGGAGACTGCCCCCTGTAGTTGGGGATTGAAGTCGCTTTGGATAAAAGTGTCTGCTAAAATGCTGTTAATAGAAACTTTGTGTTTTCTGGTGTATTTTTTCAGATAGAAGGCAGTGCATACTTTGAGTAGCTTCTCCCATTCGTCATGTATATAAAATGTTTTGTAATAAATGAATCTTACAGACGTCCTTTCAGTGGAGTGATTATCCTCAGCTCCCCATGAAGCAGCACTTTTGTCAATCAAGTACTCTGTAACTAACTGACTGAGCTTGTTGAGTAAGAGGCGAAACCCCAGATTTGACGTCATGCATGAACACCTTGAGACCAAACAGGTTTTGTCTGTTCTTGACAATATAAATCGATCATGTCGGGAGTGTGATTGGATTACAGTGGTTCTGTAGTCTTGTTAATACTGATGCACTGTGTTCTGTGGTTGCTTTAATGCACACAGAGGTAGAGGTTTAACACTCCAGTGTTAATTAGAACCACTCATTTGACTTTTGCCTAACCTTCTCGCTCTCTTTATTTTCCAGATTCCAGATGAGTTTGATAATGGTAAGTGATCTTTTCTCCGTATCTGTCAGGGGTCTTTGTAATGTACTGGAAGATGAAAGACGTGAAGTTGAAACAGTTTACGTTATGCGGAGGCTTGCCGTGTTGTTGGCCCTCTAATGCAGCCTGTGCAGAAAACGGTTGGTTTTTTTTTCTCACTACCTGTGGGCTTTTTGCCCCTGGAGAGCTCTGCACATCTGTACATGTTTAGCTTTTAAAAGCACCAGGTTTCATTTACAAAGGTTTCATGGAAGGAATTAACTGCAGAAAGAACCCAAACAGTATTTTAGCAAAGTTTCAAGCTCCACATAATGACAGACTTGTGCCAGGATTCAAAATAAGATGTCTGAGGAAGTCCAACACACAGTATTATTACTGTGGACACCTTGAAATCCTATAACTTGGTACAGTGTTTGAGATCCAGAGTGGCTCTGGTTTTGCAAGCTCCCACTTCACTTCATGACATTTCCTCTGCATTTAACCTATTCACCAAGTGAAGCAGCGGGCAGCCAGGAACACAGCGCCCGGGGAGCAGTGAGGACAGTATCTTGCTCAAAGGTGCCACTAGCAGTCCTGGGATTCGAACCCACAACCTTCTGATCACAGGGCCAACTCCCTAACCACTAGGCCACCAGCTGCCCTGGTAAATTAGTTGGTTAGATACATCAGGTGTGGTTGGATAATGAAAACATATTTTACAAAACTCTAAAATGTGCAGAGCAGAGGGTTCCAGGATCAGTAGGGAAGGAGAAAATGAGAAGATTTTATGAGATCCTACAGTACTCCTTGTTTCCTGAAGCTTTATTGGGGATTTTTAATGATAATCTCATGACAGAGCTCATGAACTGGCAGGCACTAAACTACATTTGGCATTCAAAAATGTATTTGCTGATCATTTTGATGGGGAGGCCTAGAGCATAATAATAGAAAATTGTATTTTTTTTTATAATAATAATAAGAAGAAGAATGTTTTTGTATGTGTAATGAACCTTATTCCCAATATGTTTAAAAAAGGATTCCAGAAGTGAATGAAGGTTGCTGTTCCATTGTAAAAAAAAAAAAAAAATCGGGGAAATCTTTTTTTAAAATGTACAACAATAAAAATGTTAATGCCGTTAATAAGACATTCAGAGGATCTGTTGTATCTGTTAGTGTTTTTTGATATCTTGTGATAAGGTTGTTTTTTTTTATTGATTGTGCTTAGATTACAGTGTGCCTGGATTAGAATTAGCTGGAATATTGAGTGTATTTTGCGGTACGATGTTGCTTAGAAATATTGAATCTAATGTCTGAGCATTTTCTGAATCACCTTGTTCTCCGCATCCATTTTTCATTCTGTTTTCCATTGAACCCGTTTACTCCTTGATCTACTCAGTACAGACGTACGGTGCTGCTGTGCATGGCTTTAATTATGGCGGCTGAAAGAGATCCGCCAAAGAAAGACAATGAAATGAGCAGTGCTGCTCTGATGCATAACCATGGTAATCCAATACCAGCTGTGCCTTTCTGACCATTCCAGATTTAAACGAGATAGTTAGCTGCAATTTCTTAAACGACATGCTCTGCTAGAGTAGTAATAATTGCATAATTAAGAGCACACGCACCCTAAAGAGCTTCCCCATCGCACACACAGGAAGGCGATTTATAACTTCTGAGCTTAGAGCCCTTGTGTCGAACACTAAAGCATTTAATACCATAACGAAGGGCGATGATTACTTTAGAGACCGTGGTGAAATGCTCACTCCCCGAGGGGAGTTAAAAGCAGGCTAGCTGCCTCCTGGCCTCCCGCTCACCCTCCCTCCCACAACAGAAGGGCAGCGGAGGGATGCAGGCTGAGCCCCTCGCCAGAGCAGTCCTTGGGGAGGCGGGAGCGAGGGTGGCTGCTTGGCAAACAAGCGTCCATCTGAGTCTTGTACCCGTGCCAAGTGACGGCATTCCTCTCAAACAGGCATATGTATGGGCCACAAGTGTAAACCTTTCCACCTAATCAAAAGCTGCTTTACCGGGTTGAGCAACATGTCAAGTTGTAACAAGTCACATTTTTGCAGGTAGTGGAAGGAGTTTGTTCTAAGGTCACCAAAAAGAATCCAGAAAGAGGGATCTTTGACCATTCCTCTTCGTACAGTCTCTCTAGATTGTCGTCAGTCCTGGGTCCTCTTTCATGCACTCTCCTTTTCAGGCGTTTTGTAAAATATGTTTTCATAGGTTTTCTATGGAATTTGGGTCTGGGGACTGAGATGGTCATGGAAAAAGGTTGACTTTGTATCCGGTGAACCCTTTGTGTTGATTTGGCCGTATGTTTTGGATCGTTATCCTACTGAAAGACCCAGTGACAAACCATATTCAGTTTTCTGGCCAGGACCACCAGACATTTATTTAAAAAGTCCTGGTATTTTAAAGAGTTCTAACAAGGTTCCCAGGGCCACCAGAAGAGAAACATCGTACTTAACAGCAGGCCTGAGGTCCTTTTCCACATATTCATCCTTTGTTATACCCCAGACCCACCTGAAATGTTTGCTGCTAAAACACGTCTCAGTTAAAGTCCCAGAAGCATTTAGCAAACTCCACATGTTTTCATTCGGATTGTAGGACTGAAAAGGCTTTTTCTCCCAAACAACCTGTTGGCGTGTAAATAGCTTCTAACGGTTGTTATGGAGACTTGGGGATTCCAAGAGGGGTCCTCAAGTTACGACACAGGTCTGTTCCTACGACAGTGATGTAACGTAATTTTGGTGTAAAATTGTAAAAGTTGTAAAATTATAATCAAGAACATAAAAACACAGCAAAGGAAAAGGACATTAATATACTGTACCTCAATGTACTGGAGTAAAAAAAACACTTTTTAACAGGCAAAAATTGTGTAGAGGAGTGTAATGGGGGACGCCAGCTCCCTCACTCATACACTGCATTACTCATAAACTCGAATCAGCGTGCAGGAGGTCCTCGAGTTATGAGGGTCTCGCCATGCGTGGCTTCTGAGTGAATTTTTTTTTCTTAGTTTTGTTTATAGATTTATAGTATAGGTTTATTAGGACAGGTTATTAACTTAGACTAGGGTGTGTTTCAACTTACACCAAAATCCGGGTTACATCACTGTCATAGGAACGGATCTCCATCGTAACTTGAGGACCCCCAGTACGTCGAGACTGTCGTAGCCCAAGGACCCCCTATATGAGGTATTTTCTTGTCTCTGCTTGTTTCTGATGCTGGTTCGTGTTCAGCTGTCATAGCTTTCACCTCCAGTACAAGTGTTGACACCAACAGTATGTTGCGCATTACTGAGAGCCAGATGCCTTCAGGCACCCAAAGTCTCCACAAACCAAAACAAACAGTGTGCCTGACCTGGAGCGCGTCCAGCCCTGTGCTGATGGCATGTTCGGCCGAGTGGGGTCGTCCTTCACGCCACGCTGAAAGAGTAGCAGTGTCTACCAACCGTTTTTCACAACTGAAGACAGCACCGATTGACAGCATGGGGGAGATAAAGGAAAAGGGGGAACCAAGAGCTTTCCAAAGAAAGGGAGAGGAGAAGAAAGGCAATTGAGTAATAATGGCCTTTGGCAAACTAGCGGAGCATATGCTATCCCAGTGGCGGATTAAAGGAACCCATTGTTGAGTCTGGGGGCCCAGCCATCGATCTTTTTCTCTCTCTCCCGCCATCCAGTGTTTCAATGGACATCCCTCCAGAGGGCCGCCGACCCTCTCTGGAGCAACAATAGGCCTCCTCTCAATTACACTGACAAACAAGGTTAGGACAAGGAGCTCTTCAAAGCCAGGCCCGGTTGTGTCGCTGAACTTTTTTTTTTTTTTTACCTCATGTCCCCTCAGATCAGCCATAGTAACGGTTCTTGCAACGGTCAACCAGTTTGGATTGTTCTTGACCTTTTGTGCCCGACACGGTCTTGAAGGAGTGAAAAAAAACTTTGCTGTACTGGTCAAACATAGCTGGTTGAAGTGAGCCGCCCCTTGATCCGTGATTTTATGACGATATATTTGTCTACAAGCAAGGATGCAGGTGATGCTCTATTTAAACCAGCTCCAAGCCTCTCCAACTAAATTTTGGACAAATTCATAACACTGTATCTGAAGTACTGCTATTCCCCTGTTCTGGACAACACAGCCATTAGTCTGACTTTCCTGACTTTTCCTGTCTCAGTTTCAGTTAATTGATGTTTGTTTTCCATTACCATGTTGCTGGTCTGTTTACAAGCATGTGGAAAAGATTAGGAGCTTGTGGGATCAGGTTCTGTGAACAGGTCGGCATGAGTTCTGTGGAGCTTGCAGGATTTTGTTGTCTGAATAGGCTAATATTTTCATCTCCTGTATTTTATTCTCTCATATAGACGTTCCAGTTATCCAGCAGCTCAGGAGAACCTTCAAATATTTCAAAGATTACAGACAAGTGAGTAAGAACTGCCTTGTTTTTTGCAGACATGATATATACACTTCTAATTATTACGAGCAGCTCAGCAATTATTTTCTGCAGATGATCATTGAGCCCACGAGCCCCAAGCTTCTTCCAGACCCACTGAAGGAGCCGTATTACCAGCCTCCATACACGCTGGTGCTGGAGCTCACCGATGTTCTCCTCCATCCGGAATGGTCGGTATGTCCTTTGCCATTCTAATAAAAGCATCCACAGCATCTCGTAAACCTAACCCAGCAAACTCTCGTAGCCTATAGTTTGTAGATATTGACGGAATCTAAATATGCCATATATTTCATATAAAAACAAGTAGCATGTAGTTCCTTCACATACTAACACCAGTTCTCATTTAGAAATCCAGCTGCTTTAGAGGGTCCAGAGAAGACTTTAGTGTGCTTAATAAACAGCGCTCCTTCAGAACTGATCCTTCACTTTCTAGTTCACTCAGTCCACACAAGCCCTTTTTGAGTTCTCTGTTTGAATGCTGTCCTGTAAACAACACATTCTGCACGTATCTACTTATTCAGCCTACGGCAGTTTAGCCTTGCCCATTCATTTTGACTTTATAGGCTTTGTTTCAGCCTGGACCGCTTCTTGAGTTAGCCGCAATGCGAGAGGAGGAAAATACTAGGATCTTTATGGTGCAAGCGTTGCTCCCACATGTGTTCAACCGTGTAACAGTTTCTACAGTCTCCATAGAAGCGCATTGTTGGTAAAATTGCATGCTTTGCACATGTGAGGCTCAGGTTACCAAACCCAATGCCAAGCTTTTGCTGGAGGGATATAAAACCCTTCAGCACTAGTCTGTGGACCAGTAGAGCTGTGCCTACTGGAGTGATGGGACTCAAATTTTGAATGGGTTGAGAATAAATTGGAATGGTGCTTATAATCTAGAACTAATCACCCAGCACAAGTACCTGGCCTCACTAACGCTCTTGTTGTTGAATGCAGTCAAATCCTCACATCTAGCGTCTCAGGCTTTTACTGCAGAAAATGGAGGACACCTTTCCTGTTATTAATGTGCGTGTCCTCCAGTGCACCTGTGCTTTTTCACCAATTACAGCTGTCATATAGGTGCACTTTATGTGTACATAAAGGCATGAAATTTTAATTAAATTTTGTAATTGCCAATTGTTTTCTTGGCCAAAGGCTTCAGCAATAGCCAGTTGCAGGGATGGTACTGTGACCGTGGTTGTCTTTCCAAGTTCATCGCATTGGAGCCGCAGGTGGTTTTGTACACATGTCATATTTGTTCGTTCTTCCACAAATTCGACAGCCAGGCTCTCCTTTCTCATTTGGCTTAAAACCAAAATGCTGTGGTCGTTGTCTGTACAATTTAAATATCCCCGACGTTCACATCACTAGAAGTAGTTGGACGCTGAAGAGTCCTTGCGAATTCTCCACTCATGCAGTTCAACCCAAAAAAAAATGACATCAGTAAATAAGCACCATTCAAACATTATATGAAATAGTGAAATAGTGTAATAGAGCTAAATATAAATGATTCTAACGAGTATGCATTAATGATCCTGGTCAGCTCAGATATTATAATAATTGCAGCAGGTGTGTTGGTTCCGTTTCTTGCTGTGAGGAGACCTTGTTCTAAACATGTTCATTCCAGAAATTTGTTTTTATTTTTTTTAAGTGACCTACTTTCATGCTCATCCACGTAGAACCATTAGGACTGTGGTAGTGTGGTGTTTGAGACTCTAACTTAAAAGCAAAGTCTTTATCGTCTATCCTGGTTTGTGCCACGGGTCACAAGGCCATCTGCACTGTCGGCTGCTGTTTGGGGCCTGCCACCTGTTTGCTGCTCTACCTGTAACTGCCCCCACACCCACCTGGCTCGCTGGGAGAGGGTAACAGGTGTGCCACGGCCCTCCTGCAACCAGACACCCTCCCGGTGCGCGGCCACCGCACACGCAACACCGCGGCTTTGATTTCTGCTGCACTTCAGGAAAAAGCTTTCTCAAAAACTGCACTTTTACTAGAACTTAGTTTCGTTTTTAACTGATATTTGTGAGCAAATTCCTTAAAGAAACAACTCCGTTTGAGTTGGACCTGCATTCAGGTTTTTGTTAGACTGAGCTTGGCAGAGAGTGTATGCTTTACACAGAGCGAAATCAATGTTTTCAGGAAAATACAATTCATTCACAGTGACGTGGATAAAACTATTCTAATATGTTCATTTGTGTGACTGTGATTTCAAAGGTTTCCAAATATTACACTGTAAAGCTGTAAACGAAAATGTACATGAAGCTGTAGACTATTCTAATCTGGTTGAGGAAGTTGTATAGCATAGATTCAGAATTAATCATAAATGGAGAAGAAGAGAAATGAGTGTAAATGTATTCTTACAGTGTACTGTTTATGAATGTGTTGGCTTGTTCACAGAATTCTTGGAATACTACAAAAACCACGTGAGAGATCTTTTAGCACATAGTGTGGAAGAGTTAGACCTGTTATAACACAACTGATTAAATGTCAAGTGACTCCAAACTTTTGAAGGGCTTTATCAAATGCACCTTTCCATTCATTCATGTAACAAGTTCATGGTTTGTTTTTTGTTTTTTTTTTGTTTCTAGTTGGCCACAGGCTGGCGTTTTAAGAAGAGGCCAGGTATCGACTACATGTTCCAGCAGTTAGCGCCGCTCTATGAAATCGTCATCTTCACATCAGAAACGGGCATGGTGAGTAGCATGAGGAGGATAGAAAAGAATCTGCAGTTTTCTCCTAAATGAAGGGTACACTATGTGGACAAAAGTATTGGGACATGCCTGTTTTTCAGGGTTTGGGCTAGGCCCCTTACTTCCTTTGGAATCTTAATGTTTCAGTAAACCAAAACATTTTGGACACAGTTTGAGGAAGAACATTTTCTATTCCAGCATGACTGTGCCCCAGTGCACAAAGCAGCTCCATAAAGACTAGGGCTGCAACTATCGAATATTTTTGGAATCGAGTATTCTGTCGATTTTTTCAACGATTAATCGAGTAATCG
>JBBPCY010071449.1:0-11900 GCA_037974405.1 Brachyalestes nurse
AGACACACAAACAGCACGGAGACCTGCACAATCTGCAAGTCGGTGTTAAAGTACAGTGACAGTACCGGCGTTCTGTAAGGCCATCTGACACGGCACCGCTAGCTAGCATGCTAACGCTAGCTAACATGCTAACACTAGCTGGCTAACGCTAACACTGCAGGGAGTCGTCCTGCCATGGCTTAAACTGTTCCCTCTCAGATGGACACTTAAGTTTACCAGAAAATTCAAGGTATCAGCCTTTCTTTTGTTTTGTTTATTTGTCATGTTGACTGTTAATGTTACAGAGAACCTTTAATAAACGTTGCTCCGCTGCGTGTGTGATGACATCATCAAACGAGTAGTCAACTCGACTTTGACTTTGCTGACCGACTAGTCGACTAGCCTAAAATAGGCATTTTATTTTTTTTTTACCATATAACAAACTCACGGTTTTTCACAGTTCACAGGAGCTCTTGGAACGTAACCCCAGCGGGGTTTACTGTATATACATATGTAAAAAATTCCATTAAGATGAATGATAAACTGGAGCCTCTGTTCTAAACATAATACATTTAGAGTGTGTTCTTCATGCGCAGTATATATAGAAGAACACACTATATTATATACTATAAATATATTGTGGTAAGACCATTTTGACATTCAGCTGAATGGAATTTTCATCAGTGTTCTAAAAAAGCTTCCCCTACATCAGTACAGTTAAGAAAGAGCCTGCAGCTCCGCAGTGTCGGTGTGGATGATATTACATCAGCTCAGTTCAGTCTCTCTCTCTCACACACACACAGCAAAATGCTCGATCAGCGTTTGTAGACACACACAGTGTGTGTGGTGGTCAGCGTAAGATCATCAATCAGACTGCACTCGCTCCTGCACTGTTTTATTAATGACTGACCTGAGAGAGAGAGAGAACGAGAGAGAGAGAAAGAGGGAGAGAGAGAGAGAGAGGGGTGATCTGATCTACAGAGATGTGCTTTGATGAGCTGATAACACAGAAAAGGCAAATGATCAGAGTTTGATCATCAAATCAGCTGATAGAAGAGTCTAATCTCCCCTCGGGTCACACCCTGGCGTGGCAGAGAGTGATGGGCTCGAATGCCCGCCCACCACTGCTAATAACTCACTCTCTCTCAGCCTGCAGCAGAGCAAGGCCTTCAGTTTGGGCCATTAACATCAAACATGCGAAAAGATGTGAAAAAAACGTTCTCAAATTTCTGCTAACGTCTCAATGGGATTCTGGTTGTACGATAGCACCAAGCTAATGGCACTGAACGTGAACTTTGTCAGTTCTTGAATAAACACATGTTGTGTGTTGACTCTGACATTTGAACATATATGTGTGCAGCATTTTTACAGAGACTCCTTCTGTAAAGAGTCCTGTCATAGAGCTGCTTCTGTTCATCACCTTACACACACCCACTGGTTACACCACCTTACACACACCCACTGGTTATTTCAGACTAAGGGCCAGTGTTCAGCACAGTTTGATAGTTCTCCTCCTCAAACACATCACTAAACCTGGCAATTAACTGGCGAGGTGGACCAAGTGCTTCTGAGCAGGGAAATCACTAAAACGTGCTGGACCACGGCCCTCCAGGACTGGAGTTTGACACCCCTGATCTAGCACATGTCCACTGGTTTGACCATCAAACAGAGACACATTTGTTAAATATCTGACAAGCAACTGGTTAGACCTTTTGACATACTGGTAAGATCCTCTGACACCCTCCCACTGTTTGGAATATCAAGCCATCGGCCTGTCTATCTTGGCCGAGACGCAGACCTCTGCACAAAATTAGTAAATTATATTTTTCTTAATTATTTAAATATTTTTCAAACTAAAATGTGTTTTTGAAAAAAGCAACAAAAATGCTGAGAATATCTGCAGTTTCCACGTTATTGTGGGGATTTCCACGAACAATTATCAGTTAGGTTCTGCGAACAAATCAGCGTTAGACTGATTCTGTGACTCCTGATCCTGTTCTGCATGATGCTGACTGTTAATCCGACACAGCAGTTCCTGAAGACCTGACCAATTAGAGATACCCCAGAGGGAAACATCCTGATTGGACAATTTTCTGTTGGGTGTTTTACGAATTTAACCTTTTGGTTCTAAACAAAACTTGATAATACAGTAAGAGCAGTAGAGCGCAAGCCACTGAACCTTCTCTGAAGACCCAGAGCGTCTTGAGGGTTCTCCTCAGAATGGAATATAGGCTGCAACAAACAGGGTATAATTTAACTGCAGTAGGAGCAGTGAACCGTGATTATTGGAGCAAGGCCTTGAATTTAGGCCATAAATGTCAGACCTCAGTCCAAATATGTGGAAACATACCCACTTCTACCATAATACTATTTTCAGACCCAATGGGATTGTAGTAACACCAAGCTAACAACGGTGCACATGATCATTACTGGCCTTTCAAGGGTGAAACATGGACACCTGAAGCGTGTAAAAGACGTTCTACATATTTTCGCCATTAAGCGAAAACTTTCTTAATTCATTGAAAGTTATTCTTTGAAATCTTAGAAGCTTTTGATCCTAAAACTAAACCCATTCATGGTGGAGGGCAAAACACAGGATGTCATAGATTTACCCTCATCAACATTTATACTAACCCTAACAAGCTTCACTGGGGGGTTGATAACAAATTAAACGGCTGTATTTGTGTTGAAGATGTTCGGTGCCATTCTCAACCACTGTAATGAAATCTGAGTCTCACACCAAACCCACTCTGAACCCACTTTGTTTACAAACACTGAATAATGGTTAGCATTTGAGATGTAGGGTGTGTGTTCCTTTTTGTATTTATAGGCATGTGTTGGTATTTGGGTCAAAAACAGATGTGTATTAAATACTAAGCTGAATTTACATACTATTCACATAGATACAGTCAGGGGCAGATGAAGAGCACACTTTTTCATATTAATGTGAAAGAGCAGAAAGTTTCAGAAATGGTGAAAATGTGAGGCAGAAAAAAGCTGTAGACCGTAAAATGAAGATTTTCCAGATTCTAGTCTGTTTTTGGTAGCTGTTTAAACTGAAGTGAATCTGTGACTCTGATTCAGAAAGGTCAGTGTGTGTGTAAGTATCCTCCCTTTCATTAAAGCGTAGGATTGGGAGGCTCTCAGTCGATACGCTATCATCTGTACACTCAGTGTTCCATCAAAAGTTAAATCACACTAAACTCCCAACAGCTGAAACACCAACTGACAGATGAAGCGCCGTGCAGGACACTCAAGAGCACGACACACACAACCAAGAAACACAATCTCAATGTTTGATGCTGTAAAAAAAATCTTGTTCGTTTGCCTAACTACTAAACCACCTGACACGCATCGAAGCAACTTCAGCAAACAACCTTGCAGAGCTGCTGTTTTGGTTTCATGCCTTTATAAACTACGTATTTATCATCCCCCCTTATTCATCCATCACTAGTATGGCACTGTAACCATAGCAACCACAGGCTGTGCTGTTGTACTACAAATTTGATTAACGAACAAGTCAAAGTCGAACGAGTCACACCAGCATCGAGGTGAATGTCATATCACTGACGAACAGATGCTTAGCTGCTCTGTGGTCAGACAGCGTAACCGGAGTGAATACAAGAACAATTATCAATACAAAGTAACAGATTTCAGCAATCTGGAACACTGGCGCATGAGCAAAAATGCACACACAGAAACAAGTAGAACTGTAAAAAAAACTCCCCACTGAGTTGAGTAATAAATGCTGAAGGAATCAGGTTGTTTGACAGTGACGATGTGTGAAGGGTGACCTTGGTCAGATTTTTGGTCAGAATTTGCACACTGTGGAGTTTCTGAGGGAGCATGGCTGCTAAAATAAAGCGGAATGTTGCCCGGTCCAACTGACACTGCTGGGAAAATGAGCTTTCAGCCACGATCGTGCACCTCATGATGTGTAATAACATTCAATGTGCTGCTGTCACACACACACACATACTCTGCAAATGTCAGTGCATTTGGGAGAGTGCCTCAGAGCTTCTGCTTTTGCTGGTAATATATAACATTAAACACAAACATCTGCTCTCTTGCATCTCCCTCACTTTCTTTTTTCTGTCTTTCTCTCTTTTCCTTTCTTTCATTCTTATTCTCTTTCTCTCCTCTCTCTCTCTCTGTCTTTGTTTTCTCTCTCCTTCCTTATTGTCTATTTTCTCTCTCATCTCTGTTCCATGCTCTCCCTTTTTTCCTTTTGTTTCTTTTTCTCTTCACTCTTCCCCTCTTCTCCCCATCTCTCTTTCTCTCCCCCTCCCTAATTTTTCCTTTTTTTCCATGTTTCTCTTTTTCTTTAGTCTTCACTTTTGTATTTCTATCTCTTCTCTCTCTTTCTCTCTCTCTATCTGTCTCTTTTTCATCTCTTCTCTCCACCTTTCTTCCGTCTTCTCTCTTTCTTTTCCTTTTCTCCATGTTTCTCTTTCCCTGTACTCTCCTCTTTTTCTTTCTCTTCTCCCTCTCTTTCTCTCTTATCTCTTTTTCTGTATTTCTCTTTCTACTTACTCTTTTCTTTTTCTGTATCTTCTTGTTCTACCTCTCTTTCTGTCTCTGTCTCTCCTCTCCCTCTCTCTAGCCCTCCCTTTCTTACTTTTCCTTTTTCCATGTTTCTCTTCCTCTTTACTCTCCTCTTTTTCTTTCTCTTCTCTCTCTCTCTCTCTTCCCCTCAGCCAACATCCAATCATCTCAGCCAAACAGCCTATTTAAAGTGACATGTAATTCAGCAGGAGTGTGGCCTGGAGAAATGAGCCTTTTTCTCTCTCTCTCTCCCTCGCTCTCTCTCTATCTATCTCTCTCGCTCTCTCCCTCTCTCTCTCCCCCCTCATTGGTGAAGATAGATGGCTCCTGTTTACACTATACACTCCTCATACACAATCCTGCAGTGTAAGTCGAGGCTGTGGGGATTAAAGTGTGTTTTCAGAGGTGAGGCAACGTCTGACACACTGGTGATGGTTCAACACTGGAGATCAGAACGGGCCATCGACTCTCTCATGGGTTAAACGATAACTTTAACCCTTCAGCGTGTAGTGTAACATGGTTGCACTGCCTGACTCCTTTTTAGATCTTCTGGCACTAATAATCTCTTGTTCCACGCATTAGACTCTCCACTCTTGGAGGTAGATTGTTCAGCGCTCCCAAACTATGGAACTCTCTTCCGCAAACCCTCTGTGACTGCTGCTCTATCTCATCTTTTAAACGTGATCTCAATACCTCTCTTTTCAGTGAATATTTCTCTTCCACCATGCCTATGGTAAAATGCTTTTTTTCTGTTGTGTAAAGCGACCTTGGGTTTGTGAAAGGTGCTATATAAATGTAACCTATTATTACTATTATTATTTCCATTAAGCACCTGAGTCATCTGGAACATTCAACACTCTACACTCTACGTTCAACACGTTCAACATTCTAACACTTCTATTACTATTCAGGATTACAGTAGTATCAACATCGTCTTTACATGTTTTATACTTTTATACATCTGAAAGTTCATCAATAACTACGTTTAAAAAATGGATACATTTACAATATCAAAGAGATGTCAGAGCAGCTGAAGTCAGACGGCACAACAAGAGTGAATACAAGAGCAATTCTCAACACAAAGTACCAGATTGTTGAATTTTAAGGTGTCTCACCACTAGGCTGTGACATTAGGACTGATATATGTAAAAGACCTAGTGATAATGACATCATAAAATGGAGCTGTAAAACATTCAATCAATCAATCAGTCAATCACTCAATCAGTCAATCAGTCAATCAGTCAATCAGTCAACCATCAATCAGTGTTTATTTGTCTCACATAAGTTTTGCACCAACAAGGCAATTCAAAGCAAAATATAAAAAAAATGAGAGGTTGCACTCTACTATATTTATGCAAAAAAAATCCCAAAACTAAATTTTTACTGCAAGACATGTTTACTAAGCTAGTCCCACCCCCTCAGATATATGCACAGGTATTATGGCATCATTTCTACATGAATAGAACACAGTAAACCTAAAGCCAAGAACAGGTGAAGCGAAAAAGAAAATGCTATTGATGGAATATCTTTTACTGCAGTGGTTTGGTAGTGTGGAGAGGGGGAAAGTTGAAAACCCCTTTTAAATTGCACCCTTGAGAAGTGCAGACAGACAGAAGGACTTTGTATCTTGTCTCAAACAGGACTTTTCCCAGAGTTCCCAGAGCTGACGGGGCTGTTTTTGCCCCTGGGTGGCTCATGACTCCTGCTTGGCAGCTTTTTTCAGAGCAAAACCCTGGCAGCACTCGGCTCGCCCACATGCCAGAGCTTCACTTTATCAATCCAGCACACGCTCCTCATCAGGCTCAGTCCGGTCCTCGTCCCTCACATTAAACCCCTAAAGCCATAGCTTGGCATTCAGGTCCCCCAAAACCCCCCTTCACCACCTCCAACCAAAAATATAGTCAATCAGAGGCTCATTTGGTATCTGAAGTTTTGGTAGTTCATACTGAAGATATGAGGTTAATGTCAATACTGTGCTGTGCAAAACTTCAGACCCCATTAATTTAATTTAGATATTTCGCTTGTTGATACTAAAAGTTCTCTTATGCTTATACTCTCATACTCTTATTTTTGGCATACTGAAATACAGGTGTTCCAACCACTCAGCATTCAGCACCACCAGTATACTGATCACCACCTGATCATCTGGAATCATCGGCAATCATCTGCACATGTTTCTTTACTGGTTCAGGAAGTTAGATGTGCTTTATTCTGCTTGAATGATTCATACGTAGGTCACTGTGCGGCCCAACAAACAAAACATTCCTCTGAAACTGGTCAGGTTCAGGGACTGAACTGAAAATGAGAGTCTTTGAAAGTCCTTCAGGAACCCAGAGAACAATTCCTCAAGACCACATTAAAAATACAAGAAAGGCCAGATCTTTGGAAGTCAACGACACAGTACTGAAATTGAACTTGGGCCTAAATCCTCACATTCTTGGCCCAACCTGTCACACTGACACATCATGCAAAATGAAGAGTTTACATTAAGCTGCAATATAAGTCCTTTGTTTATGCAAATGAGCGACCAATCAGGTTGTTGCAGATTTTTTGCATAACCGACTGTGTCAGATTTGACACTCAAAGTAAAATGACCATTTGTCATGTGTGAACACACCGCAACACACAGTGTGAACAGTACAAAATTCTTTCTCTGTATTTAACCCATTCACCAAGTGAAGAAGCGGTCAGCCAGGAACAGCATCCGGGGAGCAGAGTGTGGAAACGGTACTTTGCTCAAGGGTACCTCAGAGGTGCCTCTAGCAGTCCTGGGATTCAAAGCCACAACCTTCTGGTCACAATGGCAACTGCCTAACTACTAGTTATAATATATAATTATAACTATTTTTTTACTTGTGAAATTAACTTTAGGCCTCTTCAGGGATCAGAACCTTTTTACTCAGGACAAATAAAAACCTCCTTTGTGTTTTAGCCACATCCTTAAAAATTGGCAGTAAATGTTTTAAAAGTCTATTTTAAAAAAAATATTTGTAGTTGTAGTTGGGTAGTTATGAAACCTGAATATTTATGCTTATTCATTCTTGCTTGTTTTGTATATTTTAGCCAATCCTATGCCCTAAATGGCATTTTAGACACTTTTTGGCCTAATTTGAGTCTTTATTTTGTTTTTTTTTTGCATTCCCTGATATACATCTACGCAGACACTATTGAGGCCAGTCCTTTCTGGGTTAAACTGGCCTGGTTCTGGACTGGTTGTGGAGCGGTTTTGAACTGGTTTTGTCTATGTTCAGCCAGTGGTTCTGCGCTCATGTGACTATTCTCACTCTGATTCACTGTTTGGCTGAGCAAGTCGGGCATATTCACATCAGCAGGACTGCCGACTGAGTCATGCCGGTGCCAAGCGGGCACACACACACGAGCGCGCGCACACTCAAGTCCATGTGCCAGGTCGATTCAGCCTTATGGAGGCCCACGCCACCAGCCGAAGTGCAGGTACCCAAACCAGCTCACCAAAAGCGTGGCCTGCTGTCAGAGCGATGAAAGAAACAAACAAGCGCATTGAAATGGAATCTGCTCTCCTGGAGAAAAGGAGCTTCATACACACCGCCAGCGTGGAGTGTGTGAAGGACCCAACGTGACGGCGACTGCGCTTGGGTGATAAGCGAAGAGATGGTGCGTTATTCAGGCGGACGGTTTGGTGTGTATGTGTGTGTGTGTGTGTGTGTGTGTGCCCAAGGGAAGAGGGATCATTATCTGTGTCATAAAAACACTGGGTTCAGGCTGAGCAACAAGCCACATCAGGACAGAGAGAGAGAACGAGAGAGAGAGGGAGAGAGAGAACGAGAGAGAGAGAGAGAAACAGGCTTATTTCTCCAGTAATCATAAACACTTAAATGAACTGCTGTCGTTTTGCATCTGATAGACCAAAACAGAACATGATAAATACACTCATTGACTGCATATAAAATGTATACTCTTAATTACTATATATAACATACGTATACACTCTCATAACTGTATTTATAATGACTGTGATATTTACCCAAGCTGACTGTTTATGACATATAGACTGTATATATGATATATATGATTTATCTGTAAACACACACACATATATTTGATGATATATACTCTCACTGACTGTATTTATGCCATATATGATATCTATACACATGGCTATATGTGATATATGTATGCTCATTACCTCTATATATGACATATATGCTTAATGACTGAATGATATATATATCAGCTCATTGATTATTGTTCAACAGCACTAGTAAAGTCCATGGACATTGTTTTTTGCTCCAGGCTCTTTAAGGGTTAATCACCCCGTCCCCTCTCTCCCCTCTCTCCGTGCTTGTCCTGTTTGGAGTTCCAGTCATCTCAGTCCTGCTGTTGTGATTGGAGACAAACTCTGCTTGACTGGAGAGAATATAAGATCAAACATAGTGTTTGTGTGTCTCCCTTTTTCTGCTCAGACGTTTGGCACATTCGCTTTTCCACTAAGATAACAAGGTCAGAGACTGTAAATTGGAATGCATGAAAAGCTCGCTCGCTCGCTCGCTCACAGACAGACAGAGAGAGAGAGAGAAGGGGGGGTGAGAAACAGAGAGAGAGAGAGAGAGCGAGCACATGCTGTGCCAGTCGTGCACCTGACACGACCTTGTGTGTATTGGCCTGAGCCGTGCGGTTTTTCTTCAGCGTAGGACAAATAAAGTGACAGAGCGTCTGGCCAGAGGGCAGGACGACACTTTCTGGCTTTCAGTCAGTCTCTGTAAAATACACACAACCTGCACAACCTGTGTATGTATATGTATAGATACATAAACATACACATATACATATACATACATATAGATATACATATACACACACACACACACCAGAGATGTTCACAAGTCATTTTTACAAAGTCCAAGTCAAGTCTCAAGTCTCTGTTTGTGCGTCTCTCTGACACAAACACACACATTCCTTTTTACACATAAATATACATATTTGAACATATATAGATACACATATACTTGTACGTACATATACACATACGCACAAAAACACGTATAAACACGCGTGCGCACGCAAACACACTCCAAGAAGACAGAGAAAAAGAGATAGAAATAAAGGTATTGAAATACACACACAGTATGTGTGTGTGTGTGTGTATTTCAATACCTTTATCTCTTTCTCTTTTTCTCTCCGTCTTCTCTTTCAGCCTCTTTCTCTGTCTTTCTTTTCTCTCTCACTCTCCACCTATTCTCTACCTCTCCCTTCTTTCATCTCTCTTTCTCCCCCCACCCCCATCGCCTGGAGGAATATGATGGATCATTGTCAATAAGAAGTCGTGACATGAATGGTGGAGTCCAGTCGTGTTCTTTTGTTAAATCAAATTCGCCCCTTGAACCTGATTGCATTTCGTTGTTATAAAGTTACGCGCCGGTTATCCAGTCCAGAGGGCCTTTGTTCGCCTCGGACAGGACCACAAATGCGCTGTATCTCTGGCTGCTGACAGGACAGTGGGACGTGAGGAGATCAGATTATGGTGGGAGCAGATAGGGCTTGACTGAACAGCTCTGCTCTGATGATAGGTTCCGCCACGAAAAACTTCAGAAATCCAATCTACGTCCACCGGTTTCTATTTCTGCTCTGTCTATTTCCATCTCCTGCGAGGGAGGCCTGCATATCAGGGGTTACGGGTTTAGAGTCTAAAAACAAAAGGCATTCTGAAAACATGCTCGGTTTTCTGCTGTTAAAAATAAAACCACTTACCGCGATGTTGCTTGCGCTACTATCAGCAGAACCGGCCTTAATGTGCCTCTCATGCCAACAAGCTAAGTGGACGTCCTGTAAAGTCGATGCTTTGCTTTATTGAGAGGCTGCAGGGTTGTAATGTAAGGAGGGTTAATGCTGAAGAGAAACTTGTTCCTCTCAATATGAGGCAAATTTTCCGATTTCTTTTACCTATAAAACACCGAGGGTCTTTCCCGAACAATTTACCTTCTACCTGGTGAATTTGTATTTGATGTTTGCTAATAATGTCTTCGTAGGACTTTGGTGGATTAGGTTTGTTTGTCTGATGTATGTTAATAATGCCTTTAGAGGGCAGTGGTGAGTAATGTTTATTTATTTGATGCTTGTTAAGACCTTTAGAGGGCGACAGTGAGTAATGTTTGTTTTTTTTATGTTGATAATTCTTTTAGATGGTGGTGGTGGGTAACGTTTGTTCATTTGATTTTTGTTAATGACACCTTTAGATGGCAGTGGTGAGTAATGTTTCTTTTTTTCATGTTTATAACACCTTTATAGGGTGGTGGTGAGTAACATTTGTTCATTTGATGTTTGTTAATAACAGCTTTAGAGGGTGGTGGTGAGTAATGTTTGTTTACTTGAGCAGTTGGAAATTCTCCTCTTTGCAAACACCTACTCTATAGTTGAAGTGAACATTTCTTTCAGAAACACAGTTTAGTGAATTCTTTGCTCATCCAGGTGAAGACAAAGTGCTATTAAGCAAAAGATACGTGTTTGAAAGTGCTCAAAATGAATCTTTTGTGCTTCTATTTTTTTCTGAAGTACAAGGCTTGAAAAAGTCAATCAAAGTTCTTGAAGTGTGTGCTTAGGTGTAAAATCTTGTTCTGAGGTCTCAAATCTGAAAGAGGGTTTTTTTGGTGGTCATGTCTCAAGGTGTGCAGAGGAAGAAAAAATGTTTTTTTAAGCAAATATACTTTGACTTAGAAGGATAATCTCCCTAAGAGCATAAAGAAGAACCACTGAGAGGAACCAAAACTCAAAAAAGACAACCTCCTTTTGAGGGCGCTGGACACCCCACTTCTAAAGCATCTTCAAACGTCCAACAAACTCGCTCATTAATTCTCTTCTCTGCAGGACATGGTGCTGCTGTTAAAGACCATTTGTTCTCTCTAGTGTATCGGCTTCTGTCTGGGAGCTAATTTTGGCCAGGTGGCTTTACTGGACCTCGTGAAGGCTTTAGTGACACCACTGAACTTCTCGCACAACAAAATAGAACAAAGCACACACCAAGGACACCACAGCGTTAGTGCAGAGGAAGAAAGATAGACAGACAGACAGACAAATAGACTGGCCTCCATAATTATTGGCACCCCTGGTTAAGATGTGTTAAAAGCCTTAAAATAAATTCAATTTTTATTGTAGAACAAGCGTTGAAAAATTGTAGAAAAATGTAACCAACTCAAGTGAATGTTAAGGGGAAAAAATCCCTGATTAAAAAATAACTTTTATACAATCACCTGTTCCACAATTAGTGGCATCCCTAACAATTCCTAGAAAATAAATGTAATTGAAGTATTTCTGTCATTTCTACACTAGTTTACAAAGTTGATCAGAGTATCTAGGAACATTTAATTAGTAATTCATCACTTCCTGTTTCCCTGGGGTATAAA
>JBBPCY010071450.1:0-2500 GCA_037974405.1 Brachyalestes nurse
GTCACACACCCACCCATCAGACTCTATAACTCCTCCCACTGTCACACACCCACCCATCAGACTCTATAACTCCTCCCCCAGTCACACCCACCCATCAGACTCCTAACCACTGTGTGTGCTATTAATAATTCACTAAACTGTAAGTTACTTATCTATAGTATTTATACCCAGCATTTGTGTAAATTACGTAGTGTGTTTCATATTGAGTATTTCTGTAGAGTTTATATTTAATGTATTTAGACTTTTTTTTATATTGTTCTTGTCTCTGTGTGTCTGTACAGTCATAACATAAGCAGTTTCCTTCAGGGTCAATAAAGTGTTCTGATTCTGATTCTGATTTTATCCCTGTGTGCTCTTGCCTGTGGTCCTGCCAAGAGCAAGTAATATAACACTATGATCTGCCCCCAGTCTGACCTGTGTCCCATTCCTTGGCACCTAGATGCTCTTCAGCAGCACTTTGGCTAAACAATGAACCTTCAAAGGCTGAGAAGGAATGAGATATTTGCTATCTCACACGTGGATGGCTGGTATGAGGAGTTATGAGATGCTGTAATTTGGTCTACACATGTTGAGTAGGTGCCACATTCCCAGGTGACAAGTGATGACAGGTCCATCTTGGTTGTTTTGGTTTGGAAACTATCAAGGCATGGTCAGGGTTGCATCCTTGGATGGGAACAGGACTGTATAGACGGTTCCCCCTCCAAGCCCCACAAAGGGCAGCATTTAAAAGAGTGTTTCTCTCTGAACAAGGGGCTTGTTAGTTTGGGAACTGAGGGAAAGTGACTGTAAGGAATCAGACGGAGCAGACAGGTAGGATAACCTTTAACTGACTGGGATACCGTGGTCTGAATATAAAAATACCTGAATCACTTCAGCCCAGACAGCATCAGCTCTGATTATTCGTAAAAACTTTGCATAATGCTTCTGTCTTCTCTTAGATGGTAAAATGTAAGTGTGAAAATATGTGTCTAATTGAATATATAGTGGCCTCATGGTGGCGCAGTGGGTTCGAATCCAGGTCCTGGTCTTGTGAGTGTGTGCAGTTTGCATGTTTTCCTCGGGCTAGGCTTCGGGTATCCGTGACCCTAGTAAGGATTAAGCAGTTACAGAAAATAAATGAATTAATATACAGTTACATTTGATGCACACCTTTTGTTCTACTTAATTGAATTACAGAGTGCTGTTAATCAGCTTAGACAGTGAATGAGAATGATTTCCATTTATAAGATGCAAAACAGTTATTGTATGCTGACCTGAGTTCTCATTGAGATATTCATTGTAAACACTTCATTTTGAGTGGTTGGGGCACATCATTTTTGTAATGTACTGATGCCTAGTGATGTACTCTCAGCGTGTTTTTCTTCATTGACTGCCTTTTCAAGGTACGATTTTCCAAGCTTTTAAAAATAATGGTTGTTAAATGGTATTTATGTCAAGGCTAATGGCCCTCTCTCATATTCCCACTGTATCACTCTAAAGGTAATAATACACGTTCATTTATGGTGGAGATGCCACTCTTTTTAAAAGTGCTCTGTTTAAAAGTGCCACATTTGTTGAAGAAAAATTGCAGAAAATGTCTTGAAGGTCAGCTCTGGGACCATGCGGAGGAAAAGCGTGATTTCCTCACCATGAAACCGATACACCGATGATAATGGCCAGAATAGTGGACCAGCTTCACACTCGTACGTAGTTTAAAAAGATTTACTCAGCAGTTTGTCCTGATGCAGGTTAAGATGAGATCATTTCATTTATAGTAGCTACTGTAATGTGTAACATATACATGTGTGTAAAATAATTATAATGCACTGTAGTGAATGCATAAAGAGGAAACTGAACAGTGATCACCGTAATATTCATTGCCTCAGAAGAAAACTGATTAGGAAGCTAATGCTGTAAATATTACTGATAGCTGGCTACTTAGCCACATGCTCGCTAACGATATGGTAACAGATGGTTGGCCTAACTAATGAAGACAAAATTTGACTTTGGATGTTGTCATTATTTACAGCTGTACTGTATTTGCTTTGTATTTAGGTTTCCATTTTGTTACATATCGAAGTTATTAAAGAAGAACCTTAATCTACAGGACCTTCTGGTTCATTGTTGGAACTGTTTAGGACAAAAAAGCCACCCACTGAACCCAGATGAGGTTTTTTCTGGTTCTTCAAGTTTCTTCAAATGGCCACTTTGCACTCTACTGTGGAAGTGATTTATATTCCTGAAAACTGCTGCCCAAGACAGTTTTAACAAACCTGACTCTCCTCAGCATCCGATTTCCAAGCCCTTTATGAGGTCTATCAGTGTTTGGGCAGAGGATAGTGGATGCTTTGCAGCACAGTGGGCCCCAAAAGGCTCAATTAAAAAAACCCACCCGACCAAAGAGCACTTTTAGGTTCCCTTTGTTGGGACTAGTCTTCCTTCACTTTCTTTTTGAGACTCTCCAGAACTGATGACTTGAACAAGCTGTCTCATTAATGTTAAGAAAAAGGCTCAAAGTAAA
>JBBPCY010071450.1:7500-11898 GCA_037974405.1 Brachyalestes nurse
GGCCTTGAAATGGTAATAGAGTCCAAAAATAATATACAGCCATGGAAAAAATAAGAGACCACTTTTCCCTTTTTTCTGTTCACTGTTTGTACAATTTGCAGCAGTGTGTGTGCGTAAAATGTACAGGTTGCTATTCTTTCATGAACTACTGCAGCGTGAGCTGTGTAAAAAATAAGAAATGCCTCCATATGTGTTGTGAGTACAGTAATGTTTGTAGAGCAGCTTTTCTATGTGCTATATTCCAGCAGCTTCACTCCTGATTCAGTTTCTAATGGGATGAATGCACACACTCTGTGTTCTTAACATTAATTTAATTGTTGCTGTTGTAAAATGATGTGCTGTGTAGTTTAACATTTCTAAGGTATAATAAATTATTTATATGTATTATCTTTTAATTGTCTCCAAACATTTTTTGTTTGGAATTTTGAATCAAGTGTTGGTCAATAGTGTATAAAACAATAGTGACATGCACTTTTTACACAGACACACTCCCACCAATTACAAAAGCAATAACCAGAAAAAAAATGATGCGGTCTTTTATTTTTTTCCATGGTTGTATACCCTGTATGCATTAAAATGGATGTCATGGCCATTAAATTGGTGAATCTACTGTTGACTTAATGTTGGCTCAACTGTGTGACGGTTATCTCATGAATTTTAAAAGTGATGATAATTGAGCAAGAAGAGGCTGGACACTTAATAACTTATAAATAAATGTAAATAAGCCGTAAATCAACAAATGATCATACAGTAAATGTGTGTTCAAGACTGTATGAAAAGATTATTCTTAAATAATCAGCCAGTGTGTGTGATGGTCAAAGGTAAAGGGGCTCAAGTAGCTGCTATGGAGATTCCTATGGAATGTGATTACAAGGAATGAAACAAACTGGTCAGTGTTAGAATGTTTAGACACGCACATGAAAAATGATGATTGTCGTAACCTTTTTAGGGGTGCTGCAATTTACATTCACTTTATTTAGAGTGTTTCCCTCACTAAGGCTATACCTGGGCAGCTCACCTTGTATATGCTGATAGTCACCTAGGTAAAATAATTAATATTGTTATAAATACACAAGGGCACGTGTTACATAATGAGACACAATATTAGCTGCTTTGTTAAAAATGTACATAACAAAATCACAAGATTGCTTTATTTATTACACAGCTGCCTTATTTCAATACCTAATTTAGGAAATTAATAAAATTACGAGAATGGTTTGGATGTCCATATATACTATCCATATCTACTGTGTTAATATTCTCTTTGTTTTGACTACAGGGATTATGCTATAGCAAATAAACTGTTCTGTACACTCCCTATTTAAACTTGTGTTAAAACGTGTTTGTGCTCATTATGTGAAGTTGCACTTTTGCATTTTAAGTCCTTTGTTTTTCCCTTTAATTCTCGTTCATTTGTTTTATGATTGCGTGTAACAATCAGATTTAAAATTTTTATCCACAGTTTTCAGTTTTCAACAATCAAGTGGACACTTTTGAATAAATACTAACTAAATATAACTACACAGCTGTGTAGAATGACATGTATGTATGTATTATATAATGTATCAATTGTAAATGCTGGCATTATCAAAAACCAAAAAGGTTTTAGAGTCTATATTTTAATGAAAGATTACTGAAACAAGAATGTAGTCTTTTAAATGTTGTACTATCATTAAATGTTGTACTATCATTAAATGTTGTACTATCATTAAATGTTGTACTATCATTAAATGTTGTATTATCATTAAATGTTGTGCTATCATTAACACAGCCAAGAGCATGTACTAACAAGGTAAATGGGTCAGTTTTAGTTTCAGGTTGACTTTAAAGGGAAATTCAGTGTAACAATGTAACAAAGCTCATAGTATTAATTTAAGAATGATCTTTTCATACAGTTTTTAAACACAGTTACTGTATGATCATCGCCTTGTACTGTATGATTTATGCCCTTTGATGTTTATTTATAAGTTCTTAACCGCCCAGACTCTTCTTGCTCAATTATCATCACTTTTGTAATTATTGAGACAGTTTGCTAAAATATTTCTAGCACTATACACAGCTGGTTTCCTCTTTTATGCGTACAAGTATTGAACTGAACAGCTTTGCCTTCGTGTTTAAGAACTGCTGACAATATTTCTCCTACTTTCCAAATAAAAATATTGTTCTTTAAAGCATATTTTTAAAGGAAATGACAAAACATCAAAATAAGAGAAATGATGCAGAGTTTACAGAATTTGAATAATTCAAAGAAAACGAATCTCCTGTTCACTTTTAAACAAAATGGCAATAATGACCTTTGACGTACTTCTAGCAGTGTTTTACCATCCAACTGGTCTCATTGCAAGAGGAGAGTGTTGATTACAGCAGTGTTTTTATCATTAAATAAGATCTGATTCAGGTGATCACTAATCAGTCCCTCATAAAGCAGAATGAGGTGCTTGTGTAGGAGTTTAACAGACACTGGCACGGAATGGTTGTCATACTCATAGAGATGCTGATTTACAATTAAATTGCAATGGACTCTTATTTTCTGAAACTGTAGATCAGAATAAGAAGTGACATACAATAAGAAAGCCTCTATTTAAATTAACAATGTATTCAACAATATGTCATGACATTACTATTACAATTAATATGACCTGACTTTGTATAGACATATAGAGTAGAATATTAGACATCATGGTAATAAAGTTGCTTAAAGTGCAGGTAGACTTTGTTCAGCTAGTTTCATGTTTACATTGTTGGTGGGAACGCTTGTTAGGACACATTTGGACCCCTTTAACTCCAGCATCAGGCAGAGCATGCCTGGCTATTTTGTGTAAAAGGTTATGTGAGGTGGATTTTAGGGGTAATAAATACTTCAGACATCTGGTTCCTATCACCAGCACTGTGAACAATTTCAATGCGGTTTCTTTAGAATGGTGCATTTCACATTAACTTAATCAAAATGATCATGATAACAAATTCATTTTTTCATTTAATGGCAATAACAGTATTTGACTAACAAACCGAAGTAGACCAGACTTAAACAGACAGTGCGTCATCGAAAGAGTGACTTAGTCAGAGAGAGAGAACAGGTTGTGAGTATGAGAGTAAGAGTGTGTGTTATGTGTGCCGGGGCACATGATGTGATATTTATCATACACCTGTAGGGTATTCCTGTATTTCATCGCACCTGTTCCCTCATACACACAACATGACACACACGTCTCCATGACAGCATTTTGTCACACCCAACATTGCGCAAGGCTCTGCTTTGACATCTCTGTTGTTATTTGAGAGAGAGAGAGAGAGAGAGAGAGAGAGAGAGAGAGAGAGAGAGAGAGAGAAAGAGATGTCTATAGTACACATAATTTCTAATACGTTGGAACAGAAATGCTAAGTTAAACAATTCTTTATGATTTAATCAATTTTATTCAAAGTTTTATAGTCAAAGCTTATTTGCAGCCTGGACTGCACTAAATCAAGTTAAGCAGTGCTAATTGTACTGTCTTTAGAATAAATCTCAGTGTTCTTTGGGTGCAGACAATATGCAAAATATGCTTGTAAACCATAAAAGCATAGCATTGATTACATTACATATTATATATCATTTATCTCATCATATTGATCAGCCCCTACTTAAATACTAAATCATATGCGTATTCTAACTAAATAACCAACACATACAGTTATTTAAACAGATACATATTTCCCAATGTGTCTCCTGTAAAGATCTGGATGGGGGTGCATAGACCTTTTTTCACTCTAGCAGGGGTCCCTGGCTGAAAAATATTTGAGAACCCCTGCGTTAGGGACATGAACATTTTCGGCACCTTTATTTTTTGTTTATCCTACAGAAAATAAGTTTTACCTTAAGAATGTTGTCTTATATAATTATTGCATGCTTCATGTTGCGTAACAGCTCCTTGGTAACTGTGCTTGTTTTCTTAGGACTAATTTTCACGAAATCATGCTCTGCCAAACCTGCAAGTCTTACAGTTCCTGGGACCCGGACAAATATGCATGCAGCTTAAGCTTAAGCCTTGCACTGCTTCTGACATTTTTTTTTTTTACAGAAATCCAATAATGCAAATGTTTTTCTATTTACAAATCCTTCAAAATTAAAAATGGAAGAAGAAAACAACAAAGAAAAACAGAATTACACTACTGATCTACACAGCTCACATTTCAACGTGACCAAAAGAGGTGGATCAATGCGGCCATTACTTCTGACTCAGGGTTGACTTAAAGCCCAGACTACTCATACAACACAAAGGGGAGGTTTTACTGAAAAACTTTCCCACAGAGAGAGAGAGGGAGAGAGACAGAGAGAGAGAGAGAAAGAGAGAGAGAGAGAGAGAGAGAGAGAGAGAGAGGGGGGGGGAGAAAGAGAGATACAGAGGGAGACAGAGGGGG
>JBBPCY010071451.1:0-11894 GCA_037974405.1 Brachyalestes nurse
CTCTCTCTCTCTCTCTCTTTCTCTCTCTCTCTCTCTCTCTCTCTCTCTCTCTCTCTCTCTCTCTCTCTCTCTCCCTCCCTCTCCCTCTCTCAGGGTTTAGTGTGTTCGGGTTCAGGTGAGCCGGGGGTGGATGAGTTTCACTCGTTTGTCCTGTATCACAGTAACACCCCGCGCTGGTCAGAGCAGATTAAACTGACCGTTCCTCCAGAACTCTTCAGGGCCACACACCTGCGCTTCGAGTTCAGACACTGCTCCAGTAAGAACACACACACACACACACACACACACACACACACACTGCTCCAGTAAGAACACACAAACAGACACACACACACACTCTGCTTCAGTAAGAACACACACACACACACACACACATACACACTGCACCAGTAAGAACACACACACACACTGATCCAGTAAGGACACACACTCCACCACAGTCCTACATTCAGCACACTCTGTCTGTGAGATTATTAATGGTGATTAACAGACACGGCACACTGTCTACTGTAACGCTGCACACTGGGGAAACTCTGTGGAAGACTGGTCAGACTGTGATTCACCAGAAGTCTCACCGAATATTTATTGGGAACATCCCGGATAGTTGTAACTGAGATTTTGGTGATTCATTATAGCACTGCTTTGCTGAGTAGTGCGGTTTAGGAATGTGGATTTGACACAGCAGCAGAAACCAGTTCTCTCTAATGACTTATTCAGTGTACAGGATGCCTTTTATTACTGGCCAGTTCTGGTCATGCAGGCATGATGAACAACTTTACACTTCAAATCTATTTTTTGCTGGGAATGCAGATATAAAATGTTATGCATTTCAAAGGAGATGGTGCATTCAAACTGATGGTGCAAATGGAGGCTCATCCAAGGCAACCTGGCATGTAAATCCTGAATATATATGAATATAGATGGAATTAAAAGAAGACATCTTATTTGATATTAGATAATATTAAGTGAAGGACAAGGATCAGGCATTTTAGGAGGGGGTTTTATTTTTATTTTGGGGGCATCACCCCCCTCAAATTGAAGCCTGGATATGCACTGAAAGAAAACAGAGAACTATAGACTGGAAAATGCTCCCTGCCTTTCCCACTAAGTGTAAAGAGCAGAATAGGAGCAGGAGCACAATTAAATCACACTGACAACAGTCATCATGCTGTTGCAGCCGCTGTGTCCCTTTCTGTTTACTAACAAAAAATGTTCATTTGTTCATGTTGAAATTAGTATTAAAATTACTAGGTAATCCTCCCACTAATTTCAAAAGTAGGGTAAACCCTGTAATGTATTACAGGTTAAGATGCCATAATTGATTTAATTTGAAATGTAATAGTGTATTTCTCTTTTATGTAAGCCCTTTGTTTTGGGCTTTAAGAAAACGTATGAGATGTGAGACGATTCCATTTATCATTGTTTCATGCTCTTTCAGCGAAGGAAAAAGGTGAAAAGAAGCTGTTTGGTTACTCTTTCGTCCCGCTGATGCAAGAAGACGGACGAACGCTGCCTGATGGAACCCATGAGCTGATCGTCCACAAGGTACTAGAAGAATGTGCATGTATTTGAGAGTTTGTGTGTTTGTGTGTGTGTTTGTGTGTGTGTGTGTGTGTGTGTGTTTGTACCTCCTCATTTTCTTCTGCTTCCTGTCAGTGTGAAGAAACTGCAAACCTGCAGGACTCCTCCCGCTACCTCAAGCTTCCCTTCTCTAAAGCCAGCCTGCAGCCTGGCAACAACCAGACCATGAAGAACAGCAAAGAATCCTTCTGGATCATCTCGCTGCTCTGCTCCACCAAACTCACCCAGAATGGTACGGCTTTGTTCCTCACTACAAACCTAAGCAGAGTACACAACTCTCATTACTTCTGAGCTACATTAACCTTGTAGCTTCAGCACAATGGTAAAGAAGCACATGGTACCACTTTACAACAGGACCGCCTTCATGAATTTGTAGATTTTTACGTTTTTTAGTAACGGTAGTGGTTATTTAGATCATAAACACCTCAAACTCATTGACGTGACCGGCGCAGATCTGTCCCGAGGGCATAACGAATGGTAATTTGTTGTCATACGGCAAAAACAAGTCTTTATAAGCAGCCTCTTTCGGTTTGTTTTGATGCTCATGGTGTCAGACCTCATGCTGAGCTGTGTTTGGTGTTCCCATCTCATGTAGACCCAAAGTTATTGGAATGTAAAAACATGTAATAATAATAATTACACTACTGGAGTTTTAAAAATGGTGTCACGTAAATGAACAAAAATGGGTCATAGAAACAAATGGAAAAACACAACATTTTTGACCCTGGAAGAACTTTCAGAATAGTCTCCGCCCACAAGAGGGAGGGGCTCCGGAGAGCGGCCGAGAGGCGACACGCTGAGAGAAACAGCAGCAAACAGCGAGCGTGTCGGAGAACAAACACAGGTTCTGGACTGTTTTACACTGTTTATATTTGTTGAAATCAGATTTGACTAATACACTCTAAGAGTTCTAAATGTTAATAAACAGTATAAAAAGGACACCGGTGACCTGTTGCTTGCCAGATAGTGAGCCCACATTTATCTGTACTTTTAAAGTTTAGCTCTAAAATGTATTCCACAGCCAAGGAGTCCTAATTAGTATAATTAGACTTTTTCTTTCAGGTTGGACCCTCTCCCCATTACTCAGGATACTATTAAGTTACAGAATTAGCATTCTTTAAGCAAGCTGATGTGTCCAATGATGTCCTGTTAGTGGCAGTTTAAGACAATGCTGTGGAATCTGAGGAATCTCACGCTAACCTTCGACCTTCCAGCTTCATGCATCATGTGATAGGTGGAGACCTGCCTACTAATTGGCCTGTTCTTGAGAAGGAACTGGGAAGAAAAATGAGTACAAAAAACAGCCTCCAGATCAAGTAAACACTCCAGTTAAGAATTACAGGCTTATTAACTTCTAAAATGGTCATCAATTACTCCTTACTTATAACTCCATTAAGTAATAATTGGCATAACTGTAAGCAGGCAGTTCTCTGAAACTCTGAAATTGACCTTTTGTCTGTGACCTTTCTGAGCTATTTATGGATTCCCACTTAGAGCGAGAGAAGCCGATGCAGTGGCAGACATGAAAGACTGTGTGTGTGTGCGGGAGAGATGACTGCATGCTGATCTCACACCTGCCTCTGTTGACCTTGGAGCCGAGCCCAGTAACTCAGACACAGCTCGGAGTGGCCCAGCAGCTGTGCTCCGATCACCTGAACCTCAGAACACTGAGGAAACAGAGCACAAACCCAGCCAGGGACTGAGATCACACCTCACTTAGCTTTACGCTCGTGTGACATGCTTTATTCTGTCGGCAGCAGTTTGGCCAACCTCAGTCCTGGATAACTACTTTTAGTGTCTTTTAGCAGCTGAGGCCCACACGAAGAGAATGTGTATGTTACAGTTTTATCCTTATTTGGCACCTTTATCACTGCAGGTGACATTGCTGGAAGTCTTCTTCCATCAAGACAGAACTTCTGATGGTCTTTCTGCTCGTATTCATTTTGCCCTGACCTGCAGGTGACCTTCTGGACTTGCTGAAATGGAGAACCCATCCAGACCGCATCATGGAGTGCCTGACCAAGCTGAAGGACATAGATGGCACTGAGATCGTTAAGGTGAAATTATTATTAGATATGATATGATCTGATATGTGAAAAGCACATTCACACACACAGATGTGGCTGCTGTTTTTTTATTGTGAATTTAATGCTATAGTTTCATTTGCTTTGAGTGTTTTTTAAAGGAATAATTGCTTAATTCTCTAAATATAATTTTCATTCTCTCTTAGTGACCACAGCATTTTGTGTATACAGTGTAGTGTATTTAGTACTAAAGATTTTCAGAGTGTTTTCTGGAGAGTTTTTCTGGACTTTTATCGCGCTTGTCTTTGTGTCTCTGTGAGACTGTACAAATGCATAATTTCCTCTTGGATCAACAAAGTTTTCACATTCAGATTTTGAGTTTTAACAGTGCTGGACATCTGTGTTTCATCTCTGTCTCTGTTGTCTTCTTCACAGTTTCTGCAGGACTTGCTGGACACTCTGTTTGCAGTTTTGGACGAGAGTCCGCAGAGATACGGACTAAAGGTGTTTGACTGCCTGGTAAGAGACACGGTGTCCTGGGTCTGTATGTGTGTGTGTGTGTGTGTGTGTGTGTTTGAGTGTGTGTGTGTGTGTGTGTGTGTGTGAATGCGGAAGCCTTTACAAGCACTCACATCCCCTTCTTTCAGAGCGTTATGCAAGGGGTACTTTAATAACTAATCTTTTTCCGTTCCTCTCTTCTGCCGTGTTGCCACAGTTACCTTCCAAATGCGGCCACTGAGCTGCTGACAAAATACATTTAATTGCGGTGGCTCGCACCAGGGACCTCATCATAACTGACCCGCTTTAGCTTTCTGCTTGGTTGGGTGATAGCTGTGTTTGTTTTATAAAATCTGTTTCCAAGAAGAGGCAGAAGAAAAGTTGCATTACTCCAAATAACAAGTGTTGCAGGAAAGCCACTAAATTATATCGTCAGGCAATGAGCTCAAACATCCAAAACGCATGCGCTAAATTAATGAAAGACCTGGAAAGGCCTAGACATAGACTGTCACGCAACATTTCAAGGGTTTTAATAGGGAGTTTGTCCCCCCTTTGCTGCAGTAACAGCATTGACTCGTCTGAGAAACCTTTACACTAGATGCTGGAACATCACTATGAGGATTTGATTGCTTTAGTAAGGTCAGGGCCTGATTAGTTCTGGATCACAAACTCCACTTCAGGTCATCCCAAAGGTACTGGATGAAGCTCCATTACTCCAGAGATTGCAGTTCCACTCCAAACGCTAATACTGGGGGGGCTTATACACTTGGCACTGGGCATGGTGACCTCCAGAGTGCCCCATTCTACTTTCATTTCTCTGGAGGTTATAGAAGATGTGTGTGTGCAATTGAACTTTAAATGAGCTAAATTCACTTATAGTATTTTGAGTATATGGTGTACAATAGTGCATTTCTTTTATTTGTTTTATTGATCAACTACTGACCATACAGCTGATGTGTACATTGCTCTTGAGGTTGCAGACGAGTGTGAGTGCAGCTTATATGAGTCTTGAGAGAGAAGAACTGAAGCCCCTTGGTTTGCTTTGCAGGTGCATGTCATCAATTTACTGCAGGACAGTAGATTCCAGCACTTTAAGCCCGTCATGGACAACTACATAGAAAATCACTTTGCAGGCGCTCTCTCGTACAGGTAAGCTGCACTGACACTGCATACACTCTGCAGATACATACATGCAATGGCTTCGGGTATATGAGACCAGTTTGGCTGCAGACAAGTGTATAAAATACTTTTAACATGTTGGTCCTGTGTAACTTCACGGGTCACCACAAATTAAACACAAACAGAGGCTATAATTACAAAGAGAAGGTTTAAATGTGATTGCAGTAGTGAACTGAGCAGTAGGCGATTGTAAGATAAGAGATTGGTACGACATCAAGAAGTAAGTTATATAATTACTAGATGATGGTGCTTTTGTTCATTTTTATAGCTAACAGTATGTGATACAGGGCCAGAAACCACATAAGCAAGTCTATTAGAAATTACTGAACAACTTGACCAGGTTTGATTAAAGCATGTGATGAATTAGACGTGCAGACATGAAGCCTCTTAGCTCCAATGAAAGCTTTATACACACACACACACACACACACACACACACACACACACACACAGTTCTATATCTGGCTGGGAAAAAACTCTCCTGGCAACAAAGTATCATATAAACAGTCAAATATGACATGTGATAACAACAGTTAAGCTGATACATGCACAAAAATATCAACATTGCTGTCCAGTTTTCATATAAACACACTCATGGAATCTGGTCCAACACCATCCTACACACACACTCCCACACACTCTGCTCAAACATACTCTAAGCTCACACACACTCTCTGAGCTCACAAACACCCCTCTGAGCTCAGGGAGTGTGTCTGTGAGCTCAGTATGTGAGCTCAGAGTGTGTGTGTGTGTGTGTGTTTGTGTGTGTGTGTGTGTGTGTGTGTGTGAGAGAGAGAGAGAGCTCAAAGAGTGTGAGCGTTTTGGGTGTCTGTGAAGCCTGTGACTGAGCTCAGAGCTGAGTTTATTTCTTTTATCTTTCCTAACCCGCTTCTCTCTTCTTTTTTGACGCTGCCTTGTACCCAGTGTGTGTGGGCTACCAGGTGGTGTGTGTGTGTGTATGAGTGTGTGTGTGTTTGTGGGCTGCTAAGGGTTGTGCTCTCTGATTCAGTGACATTACAAGCTGATCCATCTCTTACCTTAAAGCACCTGAAATCTGATGTTGTCTGAATGTACTGTGTAGTGTAGCAGTGGCTTATAAGAGTCCATAAGCTTCCATTACTTGTTTGCTATTTTAGCCTTGTCTCTCCATTTTATAACTAAAGGAACAGCTTTTAGACACTAGAGGGGAAAACTGTTTGTATTCGATTGTTCCCTTTAGGGAAAACTTGTCCCTTTAAGCATGCACCTATTTTTATTTGTGGTTTCCAGTGAATCTCACCCCCCCCCCCTTTCTGTGTCTTTTTAGGCTTCCTTTACTGTAATTCATTTTCTTTTACAATTATCTACACACATTTCACAAAATCAAGCTCTCTTTTTTTAAAACCATACACACAGTAAGTAGTATGTGTGGACAAAACTGGAGATCATTTTTCACTCCTTTTGCATAGAATCCATTCATTGTTTATGGATTGTTTTCTCACCCAAACCTAACCAGCTAAATAAACCAATAAGCTGCAAAGTAGAAAATTCCCCCATTTGAGCTGAAAATCTAGACGGGTGATTTTATTTTTAGTACAGGTATTTTTAGGTAGACATGCACACCAGCGGACTAGGGAAGTGGCTGAGTAAAAGAGGTAAAGAATGACTAGGAAAGGGAGAAATAAAATTATACATATTATATCATAATATATTCCATTTTATGTTCGTTTTAGAAGACATCAGTCTGAATACATCAGTTTAGATTGCATCTGTATGTCTTTGTGTGTGAGCATAGTGTGTTACTGGGATTTACTGCAGTGTATTTCTGAATAATTATACACATGCACATACACATACACACACACACACACACACATATATATATAACCCTTTCAAGAATTACATTTAATTCCTGTTTTGTAATGAAATTCATATGACAAAGCACAATTGAGTAAAGGAAGTGTTCTGGTTGTATGAACTCGTTGTTCTGGTACAATGAGTTGATTTTGGGGGTGTATATGAACTGTTTCAGGGCATTTTTACATTTATATTTTACAGCATTTGGCAGATGCTTTTAACCAGAGCACTTTACAGTTTTTGCACATTAAAAGTGTAGACAAATGTAGTGTGGTAGGCTGCCCAGGGTAGGAATCAAACCCCATGCTCCTGCTTGGAAGACCGCGATGTTATCCACTACACTAACCAAGCACTCTTTTGGATATGAGGTGAGCTGCTGTGCTGCAAAGTGAACTCTGAAGTGCTGAGTAATGTGTGTACCCAAACATTCCACTCTCCCAGCCCTTCACTTCTGTCCACCTCTCCTCATCCCATCACCTCACTCCTTCTCTCCTCAGGCCCTGTGTTCATCCCTCGCTCTTTCTCTCGCTCAGGGATTAGCATGTGCTGGTGTGTGGGTTGAGACATGAGGTGGAGCGTCATGTTCTCACGTGTGTGATTGTGGTGTTACCATGGTGTGTGTGTGTGTGTGTATGTGGGTGAGGGTGCAATTCTAATCACTCACATGCTGTTCCTATCGCCAGGCTTTCTTTTGCCAGACCTTGGCTCCTTCCCTCCCCACTCTCGATCTGTGATCTTTGAAGGCTTCGTTTGAAAGATCAGCTGTAATTGCTCAATTTTCTCTTTCTTCTTTATGTGTCCCTTGGCTGTTAGTTGAGCTCAGTACACAGTTTTAGTGGAATAAACCTCGGCTTCACTTCCTGATTACTTTGGGATATAGCATATGAAGGCTCTAATGAGGTTTAAATAATGAGGCTCAGTGTTACACTCTCTGCAGTTTGCACTTCGATGGCTTGCCATTGGCTTTACACACACACATACACACACACACACACACACACACACACACACACACACACACACTCTGGTCCACGTGGCAGTCCAACCCGCAGCATGCTGAAAGCCACACTGAGGTTAATCTGCAGTCCGGATGGATTTTCTGGAGCTGAGAGTGTGTTCAGCCCAATGATAAACACAATCAAAGACTTTAAATATTGACGGTCCGTGTGTATTTTAATAGCAATATGCATAGTGGTGTAACGCAGAAATAGTTTACACTTACTGCCATCACCAAGGTGGACCTACAAAGTAGAGGTTTCTAATAAAGCAGCCATATGGAGTGTGTAGAGGGTGTATAGACTGTATATACAGTACAGAGTATACAGTAAACAGTTTCTGTATTAAACCTCTTCACATTTGGCAAAACATTAACCGGTCCTGTTCGGTTTTTTAGGGCGTAGTTCAGTTCCCCATTGTTCCAGATGTAGTGAATCGGACGAGACATATATCCAAATATGTTCTTCTTTAGATTGGCACTAATGTTGCTAACACACACTAGAACTCAACGCACCAAAGTTTCTCTTAACCCATTCAAGTCAAGGTTCAAGGTTACTTGATTGTCATCAGCAGCTGTGTTCATGTACATAGTGTGATGACACAGTGTTTCTCCATGGCCACATGGACATAAAGCAACATACAACAAAGTCATGACAGAAACAATACACTAAATAGACAGCACAACAATTGAACAGGATAGTGTAAACAGGATGTAAACCTTCCAGAGAGACTCGTATTGCACCATGAGTGTAATATTGTACAGGCATCACTGAACAAAGTGTAAGTTATGACTGAAAAAATACAACAAATAGGCAATACAGCAGTGTAACAGTGCAGTGTAAATGTGATGTAAACCTTCCAGAATGTCTAATATTGCACCATAATATTAGGTCAGCAGAAAAAAAAAAACAATTGGCTGCCCCCTCCCCTCCCTGGAACAAATTTACACCTCCCGATACGGCAAAAAAGCAATGGACATTTCGCAGGACTCATCACACCCCGGTCATTGCCTCTTCCAGCTTTTGCCATCAGGCAAAAGACACAAAGCAATGAAAACCAGGACAAACCGCCTTAAAAACAGCTTTTATCCAAAAGCAATCATTAAGCAAACTATTCGCCAACTCTGCATAATGTGCAATGTCTTCTCACAGTGTTCAGAAGACTGTAACCATCCAGTGCAGTTAGTAATTTGTATTTTTGTATTTATTTACTAGAGCAGTTTGTATGTATTTTAAAGTACTACTATTGCTATTCGTTTTATTTCATGTGTCTTATTTTATTCCTTTTTTTAACTCTATTCCTCTATTATTTTGTTGTTCGTTGAAAAGGTGACAATAAAAACAAACAAATGACAATAAAGATTTATCTTATATATCTTATCTTATAAGTGTGCTTTTGCACAAGAGGCAGTTAGCAGCACTGAACCACACTGAGTGAGAGTGAATGTTAAGATTATCAAATAACAGCACATGCCTGTTGTGGCAGGAAACAGAAGGTAAAGTGCTACTGAAAGTCCAGAGTGTGATATGAGTGGTATAAAAAGGTACAACAGAGACAACACAATAGACAATACAGTATAGTGTGAAAGGGATGTAAAAGGACTTATTTTGCACCATATGTATGATATAGGCAGTTAGCAGCATCGACCCACATTAAGGGAGTGTAGGTTATAAGCTTATCAAATAAAAACAGGACGTGTGTGTGACTGTTGTGGCAGTAAACAGAAGCTGTTCACATGCAATCTTCATTAAAGTGGTGCAGACTTGTGAAGTGGTTTAGAACCATGCATGAATTACTGTGAGGTATAAACATAGCCAGTTAGTGGAAGACCAAAGTGGGTGTTTCTAATAAAGTGGACATTGAGTTAAAGAAGAAAGTGTGTGTTTCTATTAAAGTGGACATTGAGTGGAAATTCAAGGTAGGTGTTGTAATAAAGTGGCCAGAGAGTGGAAATAGTAAGTGTAGGTGTATTTAATAGTGGCCAATAAGGGAATGTTTCTCAATAAGCAATTCATGAGTGGAAATACATGGTGGGTGTTTCCAATAAAATAGAAGGTCTGTAAAATAAAAGGTCTGTATTTCTAATAAAGAGGCCAGTGGGTGAAAATACAGGGTAGGTGTTTCCAATAAAGTGGCCAGTAAGTAGAAGCACCAGGTGTGTTTCTCATAAAGTGATCCGTGAGTGGAAATAAAAGTTGGCTGTTTCTAATTAAGTGCCGGTGAGTGAAAATATGAGGTAGCTTTTTCTAATAAAGTGGTTAGTGCTTGGAACTACACGGTGGATTTTTTCTAATAACGTGAACTGAGGGTGGAAAAACAAGGTGGGGGTTTCTAATAAAGAAGCAGGTCCGCGGAAGCACAGAGTCTGTGTGTCTAAGGCAGTGCCCTGTGAATATATAGGTAAATTGTTATATGGGAAGTTTTCACTGTGCTACAAGTTCAGGGGAAAGTATTGAGCATAGCACTGAACACGTGGTTAACACACTTCCCTCTCATTTGTAAGTGTGCTGCCAGCCTGTGTTTAATTACAGTATGCTTAGAATTTTTTATAAAATCTTTTGGGATATGTACACTGCAGCTTCAGATTACATTAGTTTTTGCCTTATAGCAAATGTTAACATTCCCCCCTAACAGCGAAATCACTCTCTTGGGCCGCTCTACTCATAGAGACCCAGTTTCTTAAAATATTCATTTTCATCTGAACTCATTATAACACAACAGAATCAGAGAGAAAATACAATGACTAGATTTTTCTTTTCTGTCAGATGATATTAGGTTATATTTTTTCTGCAGATTTGTTGCTTTATGGAGAAATACCCCTCCCTCACTGATACACACAGTCACACACACACCATGCAGGTTAGGAATCTGTAAACACATTGAAAGATTCCAGTATTTCTCAGTTTTACGTTTGCATCATCTAACAGTTTGGCAGAGGCGGTGTTACTAGGCAAACTCTTCTCTGAATGAGAACATTTCCAGGCTCTATCTGCTATACAGTGGACTGCATGCAGGAATAAAGCAGAAATAGAACCCACAGTGTTTCAGCGCCTCCACTAAAGAACACATCAAAGCAAGCAGGAGCATCTAGTGTGTGACATTTAACTCCAGTCATTTGTACTGTGCATTTTTTTGTGCAGGGGAATTTGTGTAAGAGACACTATATACTTACAGATCATTGGATGGATAGATGGATGTAGAGAGAGATAGACAGACAGACAGACCTGTTCTATTTGCAGTAGTTCCAAATTTTCACTTTGTTTATGAATGTACTGTAAATGTTTACTGTGTGCTGTTGCTTTTCTCCCTTTGTCTTTTGTGTGTGTGTGTGTGTGTGTGTGTGTGTAGGGATCTGATCCGAGTGTTGAAGTGGTATGTGGATCGGATCATCGATGCTGAGCACCAGGAGCAGATCCAGCAGGTTCTAAAGGTGAAAACTCATCAGGTCTATTCAGGCCTGTCTGCTCTCTCCCTTTCTGTCAATTCTCTCCCTCCTCTGTCTGTCTGTCTGTCTGTCTGTCTGTCTTTCTCCTTCACTTTCCTTTACTGTCTCTCCCTCCCTCCCTCTCTCTCTTCCCCCTTCCTCTCTCCCTCTCTCCCTCCCTCTCTCTCTCTCTCTCTCTCTCTATCTTTCTCTCTCTCTCTCTCTATCTCTCCCTCTCTCTCCCTATCTCTCTCTCTCTCTCTCTTTCTCTCCCTCTCTCTCCCTCTCTCTCTCCCTCTCTCTCCCCCTCTCTCTCTCTCTCTCCCTCTCTCTCCCCCTCTCTCCCTCTCCCTCCC
>JBBPCY010071452.1:0-11893 GCA_037974405.1 Brachyalestes nurse
AAACAAAGAAACCTTAAAATGGATTTGGTCTGCTTTTGTGCCTCCTGCCAGGGCAAACCAAGCCCACACGTGACACCTGGATGAAGCATAGTGCTGGACTACCTGACATTCTGAATTTCTCTATTGTAAAGAAAGTAATCCAGTACTTGTCTTTATTGGTACTTGGGGAAACGACAACTGAAGTTTAACTTCTGACCATATTAAAATACACTGACTAATATTATTATGACTAAAATGACATTTTAACCTTTTTAATACTGGTGTCATTATAGGTCACACACTAGGCCCTGTATTTTAAGTAATAGTTATATATCAAGTGGTAATAGTAATATATCAGTAATATTATGTATATAATCCTACATAACAGCATAACTGTAAAAAATGTGATATGAAGAATACAGATTTAGGTATTTACTTCTATTTAAGGTCTTACATGTTAAAATGGTGTGTGTGTGTGTGTGTTATGAAAACCTTTTTTTCCACATCACATGAAGTAAGAACAGCCTCACAAGCAAAACAAAGAGACACGAGCCTCACCGATTCCCCCCAGAGTGAGTCAGTCACTCGGTGGCTCTGGAACATTCTGCCAGCAGCCGGAGCCGTTCCATCTCCGCCGCCTCAGACAGCTCGACTCGCCTGACACGCTTTTTAATAAGACACTCATTTACTAGTCATTTCACACAGTGTCTGTGAATCTGGGGAGTGCAGCAGGCCAGCGCTCCAGCAATCGAGCAAAGGATGATCTGGTGCAAATGTGAAGCTCGTTTTCCATTTCAGTGGGAGAGGGTGAGTGTGAGGCCGGCAGGATGTTCCCGTGACTAACCACCAATACGATACATGCTACTGTACATACAGTGTTGTTGCGTAACTTTGGCCAGGAGCCGGATGTGCCCTTCCTCAGCAGCGCCCGACTACCTGGGGCTGGAACCCCGGGGGGGTGTCAGCATTTTCTAACATGACTAACATGACGATCAGTGTTCTGTACCATCACTGAACTGATAAAACACGTCGAAAATCAAGGTCACCATTACTGCCTTCTCAATTAACTGACAGTCACTATATTTTATTTTTAATTGCCAGAGGTGGACAGTAACGACGTACATTTACTTGAGTACTGTACTTTACAGTTTTTGAGTATCTGTACTTCACTTGAGCAGGTTTTTTTTTGGAAACTTTTGAAAGACAAAACCATACTTTTCACTTCACTACATTTCTATCAAGGTTCTCATTATCTTCAGTTCTGAAAGTGGGTGTTACTGTCTCACTTTTCTAAATCGTGATTGGTCTTTTAGCAGATGACAGCCTATCAGAAATCACCAGTAGTGTTACGTCACATCTGTAGGCTGTAACACTGTAACACCAGCATTTCTTAAACATGGTCACTCAGTGGCGGGAGAACGGATGGAGACGGAGACTCTTCATGCTGCATCCATGGCCATATTTAGAGTCGATGTTTAAGTTTACGGAAAAGATTTAACAATCGTATCGTTTTAAGAGTGTGCCATGTTTGCCTAAAACAAACTGCTGCATTTACAGCAGTTCAGTTGTGATCTTCATTCTAATATATAGTACATACACAAACCTTTAGTGTAGGTGTGTAGTGTACAATTAATTAAAAAAATTGTACATTACTGGTTTTCTTTATCAATTCGGGCTGTGCAGGCAAGAGGCAGTGTGATGCTCCAGGCAATGTCCTTCTGGGAAGCCTTGGTTCCCACCATTCATGTGGATGTTACTTTGACATGAATCCTACCCAAACATTGTTGCGGACCAAGTACGCTCTTCATGGCGATGGTATTCTATAAAGGCTGTGGCTTCTGACAGCCCCCTGCCACTCTGCAAACATTCAAGGTGTTGACTTGGCATCCGATTTCCCCTGATTTCAATTTGCCTCATGATCTTCGGGATGTGCTGGACAACCTAATCAAATTCACAGAGGACCCATCTCATTTTTAAGGGACCAAGCATGACTGCTAATCCATTTTTAGAGCTTTTTAGAGCTAAAACAAACCAAACAGGGATACAATAGTTAACAATAATAATTTACAAGGTTATAATGGTCGGGAATGATTTAGTGCTCCGGCTCTCTACTCAGGCAAGCAAGATGAGACCAGTTGGCCTGAATGGGGTGCTACAATGCATGGACCGTGACACCTGACTCAAAATTCTTTTCTCATCAAATTCGTCTAGGCTGCAGAACCCAATACCATCTGTCATGCTATATGAAAGCACTTACTGTTTTGGGCTAACAAAGTTATTGGTTCAATGTTATTTAATAATGTTTGGTCCCATTTGTGCCATTCAAAAAATCAGCTACCCTTCACTGTGTTTATTGAATGAACATAATGAATTAAATAAACGAAATGGTCCAGAATTTGTTGGAATAAAAGTGAAAACAAATGTCTATTAACATAAAAATTAACAGAAATATGAATATGAATTTAGTAACTCATACTAAATGAGCATCTACCTATACAGTAAATGGCTTCTGTTCACCAGACACAGCCTTCATTCATTGTACGTAACTATATAAATATACGTAGAATAAAAAAATATTAATAATGAAGGTCTAGTTTGACCTTGTTTTGAAGTTCTTACTGTGGCTTGTACAGGCAGCCACCTCTATTTCCATTCTAATGAGAAATCCTGGTCAGTTCAAGATCCAGCGGGACGTGGATCCAATTCAGTTCCTCCCAGTAGGTTATTAGTCTCGAACAGCGCCAGATGTGCATCCCTGTAAGGCATAGAAACCACATCTGCATCCTCCGTGTACCTCGCAGGAAAAATTCCATCAGGTACAAAGAGGAATCAAATACCAACATGAAAGCCTGCTGGTAATTTGTTTATCCACAAGCATTTTCCTTTTCCAGTTCGTTAAACCTTAGAAGTATCAAGATATGTTCATTTGGCTATTCATGTTCATGATGCTATACATTAAGTTACACAAGTATTTATTGGACATAATTGCAGTTAATGTAATATGTAATTAATTATATCATTCATATATTACACTGGGTAACACATTTTTATGGAAGGTCTGTTTCATTGCAATGTTTGATGTTTCTTAGTCAGGTTTTGCACGCTGATTCAGAAAATCACATCAGTTTTTCCTACCTTCAATGGTTCTAGAGATGTTTTTTTTTATGTATATTTAGTATGTAGAATTTGCAAAATATTAACACCACTGGGAGCAACAACGTTTATTTTTTTTGCATGCACAAATAAAGTAACGGTGCAAATAACCCTCAAAGCTCAAAGTTATAAGTATAACAAAAGACCATGTCAGCCGAAGTTTAGTTTTTTCTAAAAAATTACGTTTCTAACTAAACCCTTGAAGATCCATGAAAATAAACGTTACCACCGAAATCAGCGTGCCGAAATTGTATAAGAAACAAATTTTTGTCACCTGGTGTTATTCATTACAGATAATTACAGAATTACATTTACATTCTGTATCAACTTCAAGTCTATATTCTGCATCTTTTAGTGTCAAGAACATGTCAGAAATGCTTTTTCTTATTGTTGACCTAAATCACATCAAATAATCAAATACAAGACATAAATCCTCTTCGTACAAAAACAAATGGAATTCACAAAGTTTAGAACCTACACTTGTATAGAATATCTCCTCTTGTTTCAATAAGCTGCTAGTGAGATATAATTCATCTAAAAGAAATTAAGTGGCATTATAAGGTGAATCGATCTCAGGGACCTACAGTGGTAGGTTTAAATTGGGGGACGTGAGAACACAGGACATTTGGAATAAGTATACAGTCGACCCCCGAAATTTGTGGGGTTTATGAAAATTTGTCTCAATTTACGTGAATATTTACGTTACGAAATTAGTAAATTATATTTTTCTTAATATTTTAGTAATAAAATGCCTGAAAAATTATATACTGGCACGAAAAATGCAAAAACAAACACGAGGATATTTGCGGTTTCCTCAAATTTGCGGAGGTTTCCGTGAACAATTATTAGTTTGGTTCTAAGAAAAACCACGACTTCGTGGGGGTCGTTTGTAATGTAATCAACACAATGGAACGGTGTGTCATGGCCATGTTGACCTGGTGGTGTAGGTAAAATCAGGAAGTGCCCACTGGCTGAGTACCAACACAGTTATCAACAGAACAACAGAAGAAACATCAATACGCAAAATGTCAACCCCTGAGTGAGAGCTCCACATTCCAGTGAGTAAAATGTGCGTTAGCTGGCATCAAGAAAGCACTTGTCTCAAATAACCTTTAAAAGAGCTGTGCTGGAATATACTGTAAGTGTCTGCTGGTGACTCCGACTGGAAACATACAGCTGTCTTATCTCACATATCAGCGGCAGACGTCACTTTTGACAGACGTGTTCATATCTGTCTGCCCTCACTGCTTCTGCCAGCGCCTGACTGTTGATGTGTAGCGCAAAAAAGCCAGGATCGGAACCACAGCAAAGAACCTGTCGAGACGTACCGTCCAGAATCCCTCAAACAGTACAACCTCGTGAAGGTCCACTGAAGAAAATAACTTACTAAATGTGTATTATATTCTAAATAATGGACAGCTAATTGTATAGTGGCCATTTTTGTCATGTATGAAAACACCACAGCGCAGGACACAGTGTGAACATCCTCTCTGTATTTAACCCATTCACCAAGTGAAGCTGTGGACAGAGCACCCGGGGAGCAATACCTTGCTCAAGGGTACCTCAGTGGTGCCACTGGCAGTCCTTGGATTTAAACCCATGACTTTCCTATCACAGAGGCAGTTCCCTCTGGACACCACCAACTGCCTCAAAAATCGGAGGAAAGTTCAAGTTAATGCAAAAATATTCCATTTATACACAGTTCCATACATCACTGGAATTGTGCATTAAAAGAACTGTCATCAACTTGTTCTTGTTTTTGTACATAAGACCCCAGGTTTCAGAACATACTACTTACTCCCCAGGTCACACATGCAAACTTCCCTGCAAATAACATCCTATTTTGAGGTCACAAAAAACATATTTATATATACACTGCCCTCCATAATTATTGGCACCCCTGGTAAAGATGTGTTAAAAGCCTTTTCAATTTTTCAATTCAGTTTTTATTGCAGAAGCATATTCTCACACCGTAGAAAACCGTAGAAAATAATTGACTAAGATGACTAAGAAATAATTATTTTTCATACAATCACCACAATTATTGGCACCCTAGGAAATTCCTAGGAAATAAATGTAATTGAAGTATTTCTGTCATTTCTACAGTAGTTTACAAAGTTGATCAGAGTATCTAGGAACATTTAATCAGTAATTCATCACTTCCTGTTTCCCTGGGGTATAAATATGAAGAGGAGAGTGCAGAGGAGAGGACCCAGGTCACTGGATGATTTAGAGAGATTGTGCATGTATTCTCCCATCCTGTGAAACATTATGGGAGAAGATAAGGTGCTGTTTTGTTGGCAAAAGGGGGTTGTGCAAAGTATTAACATTGTGGCACACATGATTTGATGTAAAAGAATTATTTCTTAATGTGGGATTTTTTCCCCCACTGAATAAATGCAGTTGAATTAAAGGTTGGATTTTCATTGTGGTCCTCTATTATTTAGAACAAAACTGATTTTATTAGAAGCTAAAAAACACATCTTAACCAGGGGTGGCAAGAATTCTGGAGGGCAGTGTATGTAACTATTCATCCCATTTTGCTCCACCAGTTCACACAGAAATTATAAGGAGTCTTTCAGTCTAGAATGTTTTTGAATAGGATGCAATCAGGACAGATATAGTTTACCTATTGAAGTCTACAGCGCTGGACTGGCCATCGGGCATACCGGGCAATGCCTGGTGGGCCGATGGTAAATTTGGGCCGGTGCTGAATCCCGTCAGCACCCCCTGTCCCTGGAAGAAGTGGGGCCCCGGCGGCGCAAAATCCGTCAGCAGCAAACCCCCCCCAAATGTCATAAGTAGACCTCTGGAGAGCAAATGAAATGCAAGGAAACTGTAGGATATTTTTAAAAAACCAATTCGGTTTATTATAAAAAAACATTACGCTGTTCATGAGATAATCCTCAGCGACCCTAGCACATTGCTAATGAATTACATGGTGGAAGAATTATTTATTGGGATTATTATTAACAATAAATTACATTATTTATTGAACTTCAGTCTATTTTATGTCCTTGAGCAGTCCAAAGATAGTTGGAAACAACAGTATACACTTGGCTCTTACATACAGATGCCCTTGAAAGCTACACAATACATTATTTTGCTAATCTCAGGATTCAAAGACACTGACAGTTCAAAACGTGGACCTAAAAGCTTCGTCTGATCCTTCCAAAAGTCTAAATGATCAGTTAAAAGCTGATCAAACCTAAATTCCTTCACTCAAAGCTTCAGAGAGGCTCTTAGGAGATTAAACTTAACACACAGGTCAATGGACTCTCCTGCAAGAACCTTTCTGTCCCATTTCAATGGTTCATGGCTCAAATAGTGAAGTAGTGAAATAAACCATACAGAGTGAAAATGCACAGAATTGAACCACCAAGCTGGATTTCCAAACCAGTTCTGAGAATTGCTACTCTGAGTATAATTGTGATCAATAGTGGGGTTTATCTGGGTCTTACAGACTGGACCTTTTTCACAGTTTAACCAAGGAATGTCAAACTCAGGCACTGCAAAGTCATGGCACTGAATATTTTGCTGTACACTCAATACACTAAAACACACTCAAATATATCAGATATTAGATGTTAAGTCAGTCACAATTAGCATAAAATATGACTGAATAACAGGCAAAAATCACATGTTAATGCTTCGAACCCCGCTTGTTTGATTGCTGCGTGCCTACAAAAGCATTTAAAAGTATCGGAATTAAACAAAAGCGTTTTAATTAAAGAGTAGTTTCTTCCTGTCAGTGTAATCCGGTGTAAGCCAACTTTCTCTGCAGGGCCCCCCTTTTCTAGATAGGAACATTAATGAGCCCCCAACCCACCATTCAAACTACACAGGTTCAGATTCAAACTTTATTTGGAATACAGCTCCCTCTTCTAATTGAGCGAAACAAACGCAATAACAAATGGTGCAATTTCACCACTGTGGGAGAAATAAAGAGCATACTGAAGTTATAAACAAGAATAAACAACGGTCTCCACAAAAATGGCTGGGAAAATTAACCAGTTCCCTGTCAGAAAAAAAACTTTAAAGAGGATAATATCAAGTCTCACACTTGAACTTGCAACTGATGAAGAGTCAGCCTCTGCTGGAAGCTTGGCTGGGTGCACAAACCTGTCCATGTTTTGCTAGCAGTGCTCGAGTGGAGCGTAGGCTATCCTATTGGTGCGCCCCTCTGCAATACCTCCACACCCCCCAGTTTGGGAACCACTGGTGACATGGAATAGGCAGCTTGACCAAAAATCCTGTACTGAAGGGTCTAATCTTATTTTTTGTTTAGCAATATCTAACAAACCACATATGACACATGCAAATAGAAAAGCTTAAACCCACTTTTGCATTTTTCCCAGCTGATTGTGAATGCAGCATAAGATGGCTGCGTGCACTGCTTTTCGCTATGAAACATACTTTTGTCCATTTCTATAAATTATGGTGTTATACAGTGTCAGAATCCACCTAAGTACATCTATTGGAGATTACCGGACACAGTTTCAGGTGAGCTTGTGAGTATTCAGATATGCAGATAGCACAAAGGAAAATGGTGGTATATATACCAGCTGGTGTCCTGGTGGTTAGGGAGTTGCCCCTGCAATCAGAAGGTGGTGGGTTTGAATCCCAGGACTGCCAGTGGTACCACTGAGGTGCCTTGATCAAGGTACCGTCCCCACACACTGCTCCTCAGGTGCCCCTGTTGGTGGCAGCCCACAGCTTCACTTGGTGAATGGGTTAAATGCAGTGAAAGAATTTCACACAGTTCACTTTGTGCTGTGGTGGGTTCACACATGACTATAAGTTGCCTCTTTACTTTGTTCCACTACTTGTTAGCTACATTTCTGTAGCTCTAATTCAAAACTGAAGAAACAAGCTGGTTGACTGTGCTCTTGGTTAAACAGTGTTGGCCAAACCACTGCCAATGTGGAATACAACTTAACTGTGGCCCTCCAAAAATGTAGCATTTTGGTAATAAACAAAGCCACCAAGCTAGGCCAGTTGCATCATTTGACCTCAATTCTTTCTCATTCATCTGACTGACAGACCAGTGTCCACTGGGACTAAGGCAAAACCCATCCTGCTTCTGCATGATTTAAACTGTTAAAAAAGGATTCAGCACAATCATAACACCATTTTCTTAACATTTACTCTCCAACTTTGCCCGGAAACCGGCCAAGAATGTTTAGCAAAGACTGTCATAGTTGTGTCTGGCTTTTTCTCCCTACTAATGAGAATGAAACGAGTGAACTGTAATGAGCCTATTATCTGGGATAGTCATACAGGTACAGAAAGATCCTTCAAAAAGCCTGTCAAATAGCATTTTTCTGGAGACACTTAGGAAGTCACATTATTGCCCATAATACTGTACGAGACAAGGATCCATAGGAACTACTGCCATTGAGGTATAAAAACATCACCATAAACTAGTATGGATGTGTGCTTCAGCAGTAGGTGGCCTGTGGTGTACAGAAATACCATAATAGGAACTGACATTTTGACAAAGCAAAACTTTCACAGGGCAATTATCACCCACTAGAGATGAGAGCCATAAATTTCAGTGTTTCAGAGAGATGACATGGTATGCCACAGCAACTATAGTGCCTCTAACTTGAGAAGCTCGAGAGGACTTCTTTTGTTGGCTTTGAAATGAAAAAATGACCTTGGTGAGAAAGAAATGTCATGACAAAGATAAAAAAATTCCTGCTTGCTGACAATTTCCCATACCTTCTGGAGGCTCACCCTGTGTCCTTTTCTGGTTCTGCTTTTTGTGACAGCTGACTCGGGAAGGTTTTGCTCACAGCTCCCCCTACCAGTGTGGTTTATTAAAGGAATCAACAACACCTCCAACAAAGAAAAAAAAATTGCATTCATTTTCCAACACATGCTGAACTGTAAGTCTGATTTCAGATCATGTCTCCTTCAGCAGTTGGTGGCCTGGTGGTTTGGGAGCTCCCCCGTGATCAGATAGGTGTAGGTTCAAACCCCAGGACTGCTAGTGGCACCACTGAGGTACCCTAACACAACCCCCACTGGTACCTGCATTCCTGGCCGCCTGCTGCTTCTTTTGGTGAATGGGTTTAATGCAGAGAAGGATTTCATGATGTTCACACTGTGTGCTTGGTGTGTTCACATATGACAAATGGACACTTCACACTTTTAGCACTGCTCAATAAGGTTTGAGACATCACTCTTCTTACAGATAGATGATTAACAAAAATGACATTCCAAACATGCTAAACCAAAGGAGCACAAAGAGGGAAAAATCCTGATGCTATCATCTCATGTGTATTGTGTTTACATCTCGTTTTGTAGTCTCTATCGTTTCAGTTTTCATTTCTTACTCAGTGGGGTTTTGGTCACAGCTCCCTCTGCTGGTGTGGAGGGTAATCATCAATAGCTGTGAGAGAAAAGAAAAGAGTGTTACTTACTTTTCACCTGATTTCCTAATTTCTCAGTACTGCTTTGATAATAACTTAGAATAAATACCAAACTCTGTTTGTTTTATTTTTTAATTGTGCATACATAGATTTTTATATAATAAACCAGGGGTGTTGACCTCTGGTCCTGGAGGGCCGTGGTCCAGCACGTTTTGATGATTTCCCTGCTCAGAAACACCTGGTTCACCTCTCCAGTTAATTGTCAGGTTTAGTGAATGTGTTTGAGGAGAACTACCATCAAACTCTGCCGGACACCGGCTCCCCAGGACAACTTTGTAATGGCACTACTGTATAGGAAAGGAGGGCATTGGGAACATTAACACCAATGGAGTTCTGCTTCTAAGCATATGTGCTCAGCATGACCTTATAATCACCAAAACTCTCTTTTGCCTGAAATACAAACTCCTGGCTTCTTGGAGACACCCTTGTTCCAAACAATGGCATCTCAATGACAATGTCATTGTAAGTGTCACGGCGAGAGGTGAACAAGAACTTACTGGACCAGGAGTTCGCCTGTGTAGCGTGATGGATGAACCCAAGCGCAGACAGAAGCGAGAGGGTTGGTATAATCACGCACGTTGTTCTGCGAGAGAGTTATGATTCCCACTAGAACCAGCGTTCACACTCATGCACACACAAAGGTGAGTACTCATGTGAACCAGGGTTGGAGATGGCAGGGCGATGAAAGATTGAATCAATGAACGAGCAACGTGGATGTACCTGTTTCCTGTTTATATACCTTGTGACGCGCTCATTTCCGGTGACCCATGCGTGTCACACGAGTGGTGCGTGTGACAGTACACCCCCCCCCCTACCCTGCGGTAGTCCTGAATCAGAGTGGGATCCAGAATAAACTGTCCGGGGTCCCAAGACCGTTTCTCCGGACCGTAACCCTCCCAGTCGAAGAGCTACTGGGTGCCATGGCCACGGCATCTCGAATCAAGGATCCGTCGGACAGTATAAGCAGGACCAACCTCAATGAGGCGAAGGAGGGTCCAGAGCAGCAGGAACCAGAGGTGATGTGAAGGGAGGCAGGCAGCTGGAGCCGAAAAGTGACAGGGTTAATCCGATGAGTGATCTGGTAAGTTTCAATGTAGAGGGGGGATCATTTCTTGGATTAGGTACGGAGGTGCAAATGACGAGTGGAAAGCCAAACCCTGTCACCTACATGGAACAATCGCCCTGGAGGGTGTTGGCGGCAATGCATAACGTTGATTGGCCCTCTGGATGGCAGTCCAGGCTTGCTGCCAGAGCCGCCAACACCCGCGGACAAACTGTTGGGCCGATGGTATGTTAACCTTCGACTCCCAGTAATCAAACCTTTTAGGTTGGAAACCATAGCGTACCTCAAAAGGTCTGAGGCCGGTGGCCGAGGAGATGAGCAGATTGTGAGACAGCTCAGCCCAAATGAGGTAGTGGGCCCCGGAGCGCTGACAATACGCGACGAAACACCTCAGGAAGCGCTCCAGTTGTTGGTTGGTCCGCTGTCTGACCGTTAGTCTGAGGGTGGTTACCAGAAGAAAGGCTGCAGGTGGACTCGATCAGATAGCAGAAGGCTTTTCTGAACCTGGCTGTGAACTGGGGCCCTCTGTCCGAGACTGTGTCCCTGGGGAACCCATGCAGACGGACTACGTGCTCAATAATTAATTCGGCGGTGGTCCTAGCCGTGGGGAGCCCATTGGGTGCCACCAGGTGCACATCCTTGGAGAACCTATCCTCGATGGTCAGGATAGTGTTCTTTTCTTCTGACTCCAGCAGGCCGATGATGAAGTCCACTGCGATGTGCGACCAGGAACGATGGGGCACAGGGAGAGGCTGAAGCTCACCAGAGCTTGGTTGATTCATAGTCTTGGCCCTGGCGCACACCGCACAAGCCTGAACATACTCCCTGATGTCTGAAGGCATTCGGGGCCACCAAAAGGCCCGCTGAAGGAGAGAGAGAGTGCGGTGAACTCCAGGGTGACCCGAGATAGCTGAAGAATGGGCCCACTGGATGGCCTCGGAACAAAGAGGTGAGGGCACGAAGGTCCTACGGTCGCGCATGCGCATACATTGATTTTCTTTTAACTTTACTTTTGAACACTGCCTAATGGTGCTGAACGTGCAAACGAGGAAGGCACGCTGGCAGAGTCTGTACCTGTTTCTGTGGCTATCAAGTGAGAAAAAATGTCTCTATCAGATACGTTTATCCTCGACCACAGGCGCAGATCTCTCCTCTCTGGACTGGAGAATGGGTCTCGTACCGGGGCGGGCCACGCAGAGACAGAAGCGCTGATATCAGACCTGCTCTGACTGAATTTTGATTGGTGCAGAAGCAAGGCTCC
>JBBPCY010071453.1:0-11893 GCA_037974405.1 Brachyalestes nurse
TGTTCAGTTCAATACTTGCACCTATAAAAGATAAAACCTGAGAAACTGAACATTTTTGCAGTGCTCTCTTATTTTTTTCCAGAGCTCTATGGTGAAGCTTCTTAGTACATCCAGCATCTCTCAGCATAATAGCTGCAGTGGTCTCTGTTTTCATTTTGGATCGAAATGAAATGCTAAAGTCCCGGAGTAAGACGTGTGAGCCACGGCAGAGCAGTTCAGGTGCCGCATTGAAACGAAACCCAGGGATAATCATTTGCAAGGCCTCAAAAAACAGCACAGATCCATCAAAATTGTACTTAAGTAGTTGCAACTGTGCAAATGTAATTACATGCTATCCAAGTCTGAAGCAATCGGCCCTGACGTGAATGGAAAGCTCTGTCTAAAGATAACGCGATACAGTTCGTCTTAACGCGCCGCAATGAAAGGCACATGGGGCGTCTGTACCACGGATGCAATTTAGAGGAACGTGGCTGGTGAGAAAATGTGGGAATGGCGTTGTCCACCCCGTTCTGGCTTCACTGAACCTCCCAGGCCGTGAAGAACACAAGTTAATGAGAAACTGTGTATTGAATATTGCAGAGCAGATGACACTAAAGGGCTCTTTGATCTGTCATGGCTTTTGCTTCTCCGCTGCTAATGAGAGCAGCAGGTGGCCATTACAGTGAAGTTTGTGTGAAGTCTGATCCGCCGTGCTTTCAGATGGGTCCCTTTACATTTCCGAGGCCCTGTAAGCAATGACACTCCCGCAGCTGAAAGGCTTTGGGGGAACATCTGAGCCGCAACGCACAGATGGCTGTTTTGGTTGTAAACGTTTCCGAAAGCGCTGAGCTTATTAGATGGCATGAAGGTCAGCGTTTACTCCGTGGGCAGATGGTCCACACAACATTTCTTAACAGGATATCCGTTATGTTGGTATTGAAATGTTTAAGAAGCACTAACAGATGGACTCGTTTCATAACAGGTGCATTTTCTCAAAAAACAGATACTGAAAAATTACTGAACAGATACTGAAAAACATTTTCAGGCTACATTTTATCTTTAGTCAGGGAATATAATTCCAGTGGTTTACTCAGTTTGTTTCGTCCTTGTCTCTATCTAATGTCCATATATTTTTCCCACTTTTGTGTAGTTTTCTGTGTTTTTAAATGGTATATAATAATTCAGCTCTGCATCATATTTCATTTCCCAACCTCTCTTCTTCTTCCCTTTGAGTTAAACCAGCTCTTTGTGTTGCTGTGCTTTTAAGACTGATATATTTAAAATATCGACGTCCTGATTGGCTGGCCTATATTGTAAAGTAGTATGAGCTGAAACACTCCTTATAACTTCAGCGTGAATGGGCGGGGCTAAACGGTTGCATGTGGAAAAGGCAGATATATGTAAATGAGCTAGTTCTTGTGACATCACAAACGCAGTGAGTTTTTGCAGATTAGGACTGTATGGATTGGGGAATGAGTGATACATTTAGCGACATGTTTTCTCTGCGTTTTGCTTCTTTCCAGCCGCCTTAGCTGTGACATCACAGCATCTCTCTCTCTGACACGTACCTTAAAGTCGACTCGACCATCTTCTCTCTCCCCTCATATATTACAGAGCCGACTCGACCACAAAAATCTTTTTTTTTTTTTTTAACAATCAATTCTACGCCCCTGGTCAAAAATCTGAATGCCCATGCGCTACACCAACTTTGAACAGATATTCCAGCTATAAAAAGAATAACAAGAATAAAACTTAAGAAGACGCAATCACAATAATTACAGGCTGGCTGCCTGTACTGGACATTCTTTTCTGAAAGTATATTATGTTGATAGACTTTTTACTGAACCTCATAACTTTTTTTTTATCAGCTACAGTGTAGATCAGGGGTCCTGGAGGGTCTGGCATCCTTTGGTAGTTCAGCTAACACACTCCTGGCAATTAAGGGGTGAGTTGAACCAGGTGTTCTTGAGCTGGAAAATCTGTGCTGACCGGATGGGGCTCAGATAAATATGAAATTATCAGCAGCACTATGGCTGTTTAATGTTCAGGTTAGAACTGTGTTGCCTGGTATGTACTTTGCTGGGAAACTAGAATTAGACTCTGCAGCTCCACCACGACCAGTAATCATCCAAACCATGGGTGCCTCCCATCTAATGGGCCAAGAGGAAACAGTCCACATGCATGTATGAAAAAATAAGCAAACGTAACTTAGAAACATGTAAAAGTCAGTGTGTGGGTTCACATTTTAGTTCATAACCGCTTGGTTTCATAGCTGTGATGGTATGTTTATTGGTGGGTGTCAGTATTAGGCCGATATTTTAGCAGAAAATGCTGGCTGGGATGTCAGAGTGAAAAAAAGAATGGACCTTCTACTTCTAGATGCTCAGCTGAAGTGAAGAGCTCCAATTAAAACAGCTCATTTTAAAGCTTAGCAGTTTCTAAAGAAAAAATATTGTATTATCAGTATCAGCTGATACAGAAAGTTTTAATATCGGTATATGAATATCGGTATGTTGCATAACCTTTATTAGCGATTCTTATGCAAAAAAGTGTTAGAAAACTTCAGAACAATACGACTCTCTTTTCCAGCTGTCAGGAAGCAATTTTGAAGTTTTAAAACATACTGTTCAAACAGTTTGTGTACAGAAAGATGCAGAAACAGCTTGTTTGAGCCTAGCTGTTTCTGTAACGCTAAGAAAGCCACTGTATTTACATGTAGTCACGTACGTTAACCTACAGCAGTTTAGCTCCGCCCACTGCTGCAGAAGTTTGAAGGGGTGTTTTCCAAAGGAGGCACAGGACAGGGCAGCCGATCAGGAACAGAGCTTGTTTGCATCTTCTTTCGTTTTACTGTTTGTCCATCGTGGCTGATGATGACTGTCTTAGTGGCCTAGTGGTTAGGGTGTTCGCCCTGTGATCAGAAGGTCGTGGGTTTGAATCCCAGGACTGCTAGTGGCACCACTGAGGTATCCTTGAGTAAGGTACCCTCAGAAATTCGGTTCCAAATAAGAACCGATTCGAAATTACCGGTTTATTTCGGTTCTGTGAATCGGTTCTTAACACTAGACCAGCGGCTAACTGGCTACACCTATAACGGCTGCGTGCCCAGTTTCGCACTATGCACATTTATTTTACGTTATTTATTTAATGTAAAGTTGCAAATAGTTTTATTGTTAACACATCAGTTGACTGTTTGGTTTGAATCACTGTGAATAAAGTTTGTTTTGTTATTTAAACAGTTGTCTTCTTTTTTTTGTTTTGTTTTTTCACCTTTGTGGAATTGAAATAGGGAATAAGAACCGGAATCGATTAAGTTGAACCGGAACCGGAATCGAAAAAATTCAAGCGATTCCTATCCCTGATGACTATGCATGTCAGCATGGGTTGCTGTCTGCTTCTTTTTAAGCAAAAGACCAAACATCTACAAATGGAGGAAATGTCTGCTGATTTATCCCTCACAGTGTTTATTAAATGTAGCCAGTGTGGATAGATGGACACAAGCAGTCCTGCACTAATCAGTGTAGAGGTTTATTCCAGCCACACGGCCACCAGTGGAGCAGCGAGCTTGAAATTCTGTTTTTAAATGACCAGTCATGTGCATTGTGGCATCACAAACTAAGCCCCCCACCATGGCCCACGTTGCTTCTTCCCATTCTGGACCGTGACAGTTATTCTGGGCTGAGCATGTTTAAAAGGTTGGAAAATCCTTAAACCGTGTTCATTCCAAAATGTTCAGGCCTTTGAAAACCTTTCAAAATGTGTCAAAAATCTAAAATCTTGCGTTTTTGGCAAATTAGCTACATGAAATAATTCATATAAAATGCCACCATCACCAGTAATAGCTGAGACAGAAGATCCATTTTCATTCCAAAAAGCATAAACCTTTAACTTAATGTGACCAAAACTAAATGATGGGCTCCTCCAAGAGCCTTGTTATTGCATAGAAGTTCTTTAGATTTTCATTTCGTTTACAAAATGTGTTCTTTTGAGAACCATCCATTAAATGTGTTCTTTGAGGAAGGTTCCCATCATCTTTATTAAAAAAAGTGTTTCAAATGTCATTAGCATATCAAAGCAAAATCCCAGCATTGCAGATTGAACCGAATAGAATCAAGTGAATCCTTACATCCCCATTAAAAAACCTCCTGGTGCGTCCCAGTGCTGGAGCTAAACAGGCTTTAACTTTATGGACGTGTGACAGGACTGCTGTCGTGATGGTGGTCTCTAGTTTTTATGCCTGGTTTGTTGTGCGCCGGCGTGAAAGAGGGCTGGAGGGCAAATGCAAGAACTAAAAGAGCAGAGGCCATTAAAACAAAGCTGTGATCCACACTGCATCTCACACCATGGTGCGAAACTCCAACAGCTGAGAGAGGAAGCTCTCAACAAGCGTTTACTGAGCCCTGAGAGCACTTATCTGATTCGGAACCAACCCTACAGTCACTGCTGTCATTCTGCAATAGTATTCCAGCCTAATTACATCACAAATTTAACAGTTAAACACATTTACATTCAGTTTCAGTAGGTCCAGGTGTGCACTTTTGGCCCTTTTCTGCTTGTTCCGGGCTTCAGAAACCTTTCAAATGTGGAAAATATGCAAACAATTGGGTTTTTGTAAGCAAATTAAGCTACTTGTCAGAAATAATTCTTATAAAACACCACTGTCACCTGCAGTAACCGACTCCTAAGCGTAAGTAAAAGCACTATAGTGAGCACTTGACCTCATGCTAGTCTGTGTGAGTATGAATCTGCCATAGAGATCCATACAAAATGTGTCCTGCGCCGCTAAAGAGACAGGTATGGACATGTATGGTCTCTCGTACAGCTCAGAGGACTCCTCTCCTTTCTTTTCATGTCATGTCTGTTTGTGTATGCGGTTGATTTAGTTTAGAGGCTGTGTGTGGAGTTTTGTGTGCTGAACCCTGTAGTAAATTCCACTTGTCTTTGGTGCTGGCTGCTGTAGCACCACGCCGCAGCGCTGATGGGGCAATAAAACACGACCATCAACACCCCGACACTTTACAGAGGGGGTGAAGTGGAGCAAATGAGACTGTGACTAGTGCAGTCATTTGTTTTTATATCTTAAAAGCATCTGTGTAATGTAAAAAGCATATCCCATATTATATAAGTCCCCATTTGTAATAACAATATGTCCAATATCTATTATCTATATGTAAGAATCTAGCATATGCCTAATATATGTACTAATAAGTACATATATATATATATTAGATAATGGTATATATATATATATATTAGAAGTGCTCCATCCAGTAACTTTGGCTTTTGGGATGAGTAACATTTAGTAAGTAAGTGAACTTTATTGTAAGTAAGTGAACTTTACAGTACAACAATGAATATAATCAAATCCTCACAGCAATGTTCCACATATAGTGAGGTGGTTGATAGTAGAGGTGGGAACGTTCTTTTAATAACTGCTGACATCATAAGAAACACCGGATTAACAGGTGTCTACAAACTTTTGGACACTTTTCTAAATATTTACTGTCAGTGACTGCAGTGGTCTTTTTTGTTTTCTCAGACACTCCTAAAAACACACATTTTGAGTTATTTTTTGTCAAATGTATGCTTAGAAACTGCTAATGCCACAGCCCAGCTGGTAATATGTTGTTTTTGAGGCAAAATGATGACATATTTCTTTCATCTTCTGAATTGCATTTTCCTACAAGCAAGGTCCTTTTAAAGCAGCAGTACCGATATTTTCCAAGACATTTGATCCTGGTTTTTAATTTTTTCAAATGTTTTGATGTGAAATAATGCTTTTAAAACATTGAAAACATTGATGCAGTGATGCAGAAAAACCTCAGGAAAACATCGGCCCAGTCCATGTATCTTCTGATTTGGAACTGAACGTAAGGAAACAGTGCTGGACGTTAAGAAAGATCACTAAATAAAAGTCAAATGCGATGACGTGATTTTCTCCGAGTGGTTTTTGGAGGAAAGAGCGCTGACGTATTCCCTCAGTTCTCTGAATGGGAACCTGAGCCGCCCTCCATTCTCTCTGAGGAGATATTAGCTAACATCACACCCTACAGGTTCTCTAAAAATACCATCCGTGCCACACAACACCGCCCACGTCAGCGGCACACAAAAGCCACACTATAGGCATGACGTCAGGGGTAATCTCCACTGCGGGGGGTGGCTACCTTTTCCTGCTGATCTGTGACCAGTCTGGCAGTCTGCTGGTGATTAATGTGCAGATTAGAGAAGGAGAAACTCATTTGGACTCTGAGTTACGAGAGAAAGCCCTCAGATCACCCACAGCCCTAAAATAGAAGCCTCCATTCAGCGAGGCTTTGTTGAACCGGCCGGTGACCTCTGTCAGGGAGCCTCTAGGTGTCAGCCCGACAATAAAGACCAGCTTTCATCTCCTCCTCGCCTAGGAGCGCTCACATTAAGCACAAAAAATGCGTCCGGAACAAAGGCGTTGAGATTTATGCAGCGTTTTCTCAAAGGCAAGCACTCAGTCAGTCATCGCATGTCAAGGTGTGCTCATCACTCTGACTTATCGCAGAAATGACAAACCAAAAGTTCCTTTTTAGCAGAATGGCCTTCAAATTTTGTCGTAAAAGCAGGTAGCCACATAAGTGAGTCTGTAAAGGATGACTCAGGGCTCCAGCCAAAAAAAAACAACAACATAGGAGCCATTGGCTCCTAAACACAAAATATTTGGGCGCCAAATTATTTTTTTAGGAGCCATAATCTCTGTCAAATGTGATTGTTCAAATGAAACAAGAAATCACGACATGGACTAAATTGTTGCCAGAATGTTTATTTTTCTTGTATTTTAGAACGCGCTCTGCAGCGGGTTGCCAAGTTGTGCGAATCGTTTCAAACTAAACTGTCAACACTGCTTCTAATAGAGATGTGGCAGCCACGTGCGAGTTGGTTCTTTGACTAAATTTGGTAAAATGAAAAGCCGTTTGGTGATCTGATCCAAATGATCCGACTCATTAAAAAAAGCAGAAATTCCCATCACTAGCTCTCGATCGAGCCTCACTATAATCACGTGATAGTGTGGTAGGAACGGCAGACTCGGGTTGAGCATATCTGCACATAAGTATAAGATTTTTATTGTACTTTTAGTTACTTTCGTTTCTCTTGGTTGCGAGAGACGATCGCCACTGGCGACTGAAATTATAAAAATAGTCGCAAAATAAATAATCCAGTTGCATTGCCGGCCATTTTGGTTGCCATCTGGAGCCCTGTGACACTCAACATGCCTGAAGTGGGTTTGTGATCAGTGAAGTTTGCTCAGTGCTAATTGCTGGCTTTCCGTTAGTTGTTAGTTCTACTAGAGTCGTAATTCACAACCAAACAAGCAAACCTTGGTCATCAAATAAATCTGGAGGTGTTTGAGTCATAGCCTTTTCTCAGTTGTTGATGGCAGGGGGGGGTTGTAGATGTAATAATTTTGTGACCGCCCAGGGGGTGGGGGGACGTACTCATTATTTGTTGACGGGGGTGGTTTGAGTGTCATTTCAGATTTGTCGATCACTGCGCACTAAACTTGGAGAGCTGCAGCACCCCCAGGCACCCCAGCACCAGTTATGGATTTAGTACATTTAAGCTGAAAACTTTTTAGTATCAGTTTTATCTCATGGGTTATCTTCTAAAAGCCATTCATGATTTTTGTTTTTTAATAATGGTTTTATTTCATTTCTTAACAAAACATTGTTGTTACTCCATGTGTTCTGATCATCTTATATCCTCCATGCTCTTCATTATTGTTTACTCAGTTGTGAATGGGTGTTTAAAAAATGAAACTGCACTGAACTAACCTGAACCAAACCAAGTAGCATTAAACTGAACTGAGCCAGATTGGACATAATGTCATTTCATTAATTTAGTTGAATCAAATCAAACTAAATAGAACTGAACTGATGAAACCAAATCAGATTGACCCAAACTGAACTGAACTGAATTAAAATAAATTGAACAGAACTGAGCTAGTATGACCAAAACTGAACCAAACAGAGTTAAATTGAACTGTGTTAAGCTGGTAATTATAACTGTGTGATTAGGGTGCCGTTGTGTGACCAGTCCATATGACGTATGTGTGAGGAAGTCCTTAGGTTCCTCTCACACTTTGGAGGGGAACAACCTCATAAAACAGTCATAAAATGCCAGACTGTTTGGATGAAACACCTCCGCAGTGTGAAATCTGTGAGGGAGGCCAAAGATCACATTCTTCACATCTCAGTGGGCTTCACTGAAGACATCAGTCAAACATGACCTTTCTACAGGCAGTTTGAAATATACACTGTACACTGACATGACATTACCATTATGATCAGCCGTAACTTCAAAGCCAGCTGCCTAATGTAAGTGTAGGTCCTCCTCGTGTGGCCAAAATAGCTCTGACCCGTCAAGGCATGGACTCCACAAGACCTCTGAAGGTGCTGTGGATCTGCACTAAGATGTTACAGAAGATTCTTTAAGCCCTGTAAGCTGAGAAGTGGGGCCTCCATTGTCTAGCACATCTCACAGATGATTGATCAGATTGAGATCTGGTGAATTTGAGGGCCAGGTTTACCTTATTCTCTCGCTCTCGGCGAAGGCGATCTCTCCTTGCTGGCTTCTCTTGTCTCGTCTTGTTAGTGTCTATCTCTGAGACTCTCTTTGCCCTGCTCTTCAAACAAAAGGAATTATGGATTTGATCAACTGGTCTCTGAACGCAATTGACACCATCTTCTCGATGAGAAGCTTGGGTTCGGGGGAACCTAACTGTCCTGCAGGAACGTTTGCTGCTGGATAGATGATGGACGAGTGGAGAAGTGGCACGTCGTGTGCCTGGCCGCTCTGTCCCTTGAGGATATTGAAGATATTTATTTATTCGGAACTTTGATAACAGGGTTTCTGCTGATCGGATTAGGTGGGGCCCTGTTGTATCGACGATTGGTAAAAGCGGTCAGTGCTCAAAGCCCCACTAAACTGGCCGGCTGGATTGAAACGGTGGTGGGCAGAGCTGTTAGTACTCAGACTGTGGTCATTGACCGCAAACTGGAAAACATCCTGGAGAAAATAACAGTTATGCAACGGTATTTGGACAGACCTGGAGACCAGTGATGGACATTAGATATCTGCGAAATTGCAGATATTGACCCAAATTTGACAAAAAAGTACCTTTTCTCTTTTCGGCTTCCCCCCTTCTATCAGCTAAGGCGCATTAGCCAAGGGCTGGGGCCAGGCCGTGGCTGGAGATAAACAACTTCCCCCGGAGAACAAGACGCTCTGAAATTCCTTCTCCCTATTCCAAGGACACCTGTTGTGGACTGGTTTTCAGACTTCTCAGGCTTACAATCATTACACACACACACACACACACATACGTACATAGCTACAGATAGACAATCACTACCTTCCCCCATCCCACGTCTTCGTGTGCTTTTACCCCCCAGTGTGGGTAGGCGGGTCTGTGACCAGCGCTTTCTAGCTGCTGGACCGGATGGCTGTTTGCCTACATGGACTACTTCCACATCCCCTGTCCCCCTCCCCTGTTGCACTGTTATGTCTGATGGCTATGTGTTTATGTGTTTGTGCTGAGGTTGGTTTTTTTTCCCCGGATCTCACACTGCCCTACTTGAAGGACAGTCTGGGAGGGGTTTCCCCCCCCCCTCTTTCCTAATGTATCTTATTTCCTTATCTTCTCTGCTATCTCTCGACTGACCTGTCTTTCCCCCAAGTGTCATGTTTGTGTATATGGTCGGAGGGGTCCAAATTTCACTGCATGTATGAGACAAATAAAGGATTTCTGATTCTGATTCTGATTCTGAACCCTTTACAGTGTTCCTCACACCATGTCTAAACAGTGTTTACGGTGTTAGAGAGTGCCGTTGCCGTGAAAGGGTTGCATAATTACATCATGGTTTAGTTTTGATGATCACATCCCCACTGTAGGCACTTTCAGTGGTGGACAGGGGTCAGCATGGGCACTCTGACCGGTCTGCAGTTCCATACACAGCAAACTGGCATGCCAACATGAACTTTTTCAACAGTTTGTGTTATAGTAGTTCTTTTGTGGGATCAGACAAGACGAGCCTTTTCTCCCCATGCAGTGCCTCAGTGATCCTGTCGCCAGTTCAGTGGTTCTCCTTCCTTGGACAACTTGTGGTAGATACTGACCACTGCATACTAGGAACCTTAGAGATGCTCTGACCCAATCATCGAGCCATCACAATCTGGATGTTCAGAGTTACTCAGATCTTTCCGCATTTACATTTACGGCATTCATCAGATGCGTTTATCCAAAGCGACTTCTATTCCCTAACTACTGGGGCCAGTCTCCCTGGAGCAACTTGGGGTTAAGGGTCTTACTCAGGAACCCAGTGGTGGTGCTGAAGGTAGGATTCGAACCCATGACCTCTTGCTGCAGAGGCAAGTATCCCACCTACTAGGCAACCACCACTGTTTCAGGGGCACAATTCTATAGTGAAACATCTGTGATTCTGAGCAATTCAGTGACGATTAACGCTACCAGCATCACAAATATGCTTCTTTGAGCATATGATAAATATTTCCTGCCGACCAAATCCAAGTTTCATTGCAACTTTCATTAGTCTTGGTTGACTAGATTCAAAGTAGGTTGTAAGATGAAGATAAATAAGGTCCATTGTACTCATAGTTTTTCAAGGAATTGAAATTGAAATATGCCACTGCTGTCTAAACCTAAATTTATCAAACCTCAGAAAAAAAGAAATACAGTGTTTCATAAAATGCGACAAAAAAAATTTGACAAAATGCTGTTTTTTAATTGTGTGTGTGTAGTAGTGATTATAGTTTATAGACTATAGAAACTCAAAAACATCTTTATTTTAGGTGTAATGAGAGAGATTTGATAGACTCATGGCCATCTCTGTTGTGTTCTAAGGTGTTTGCAAAATGTTCAATACCTCATTTGTATTGTGCATTTTAAAAATTAACAAACAACTATAAATACCTGTCTGTCCTGAGTTATTATTTACTGCTGTTCTACCTCTATTCTGCATTTTGCACACGTAACGACTCCTCTGCTAGAAACAGTATCTGTCATAAAATTGTATTAATTCAAATGTTGACTGCACTAAGTGTTGTGATGTCCAGTTGTTTTGCTGCTTGTGTTTCTTTTTCTTGCTCTTGTGTTCTGATTTTGTTCTTTGTGGGTCTGTTTTTGTTCTTGGCTTGCACCATCATTCCATTTCACTGTGTACTGTGAATATGGCTAAATGGCAGTAAACACCTACTTGACAGTGACTTGACTTGACTTGAAAACTCGATGTATCAAATTTTTACAAATTGTCCAGTCTTCTCCTGTTAAAAAGTCAGGAGTTGAGCACTCACCAACTCAGCGTGGTTTGGGATCTGCTCGTAAGAGTAGGAGTAAGGGAAGAGCAGCATCTGAGAGTAGGAATGCATGGAGAAGTAGAGTTTGACAGTGTCTTTGTTAGAGCGGATGAATTTAGTCACAGCTTCCACCTCCGGCTCGGACCCTGGGAACTGACCGCAGTAAATCTCAGAACAGGGATAACTGGAGGCTCCCTCCGCTTCAAAGCAGAGTATTGTAAACGAGGAGAAAGAAACAGAGGTTTAGAATTAATAAGAGCGTGGGCTAAAAGAGATCAAATAATCTTAAACACAGTCAGTCAACTTAGGCTAAAGTAGCTAACAAGTAATGAAAGCTTATTGTTGTTGGTTTAGCATCATGTGCCTAATAGGGGTGTAATGGTACAGAAAGGTCACGGTTCGGTTCACACTATAGTTCTGACATCACTGTAGTGAAGTAGTTATACAGCAAAGTTAAATAACAAAAAGTTCTAAAGAATGAGGCTTGGTTTGCTTTCGTTCATTTTAAATAAACAGCAGTGTATTAACCAGTAAACACACTCTTGCTTATATTTTCATGTATGTGTAAGGCAGC
>JBBPCY010071454.1:0-11892 GCA_037974405.1 Brachyalestes nurse
GAGTGTTTGCTGGGCAGAGGCGTCTGATCAACGCTTTCTCCTGGACCTAGACTGCTTCATTTTGTAATAAAGTGGAAAAGCTGAACTTCTTCGACCGCATTTGATTTTTGATTTTTTTGTTTCAATTATTAGCCACGTCACCGGGAACCTTCTCCAGGCCATCACACTGTCATCTAGACTGCATGGCACACGTCCACAATCATCCACATAATGTAACTAATCAGATTGGTGACTTAAGCTACGGTAGCCATACTGCCTGTTCAAACCAGTTATCATTCATTGCCATCACAAACCAACAACCCTTGGCAGCCTAACGTCCTGTCAGTATTTTGAGGAATATAATAATGTTTCGGCTCGTCTGTTTATCTGTCCCTGCACTGTCAAATAACCTGCATTAGGAGGCAGCCTTTAACAGTAAGGACCCTTAGGGTATAGTAACTTTGGGAACAGAATTTTTAATGGATTCACTGCTATTCTTTGGTCATTGTTACTTTTACAGGCCTTTCTTTAACCCATAGGTTCATGACCGGAATTTTTCCTTGAGGATACACAACATTGGGCTTTACATTTACATTTATCAGACGCTCTTATCCAGAGAGAAAAATGCTGATCTCCATTAATCTGGAATTAATCCTAAAGACCTCATGTTTTATTATTTACGTTTACGGCATTTAGCAGACGCTCTTATCCAGAGCAATGTACATCAGTGCTTAAGTACTCTACATCTGTTCTTTATTTTAAATATAAAGAAAAATATGTATGAGATACATGAAATGATTTGCCTATTATACCACACTTTACCTGAAAAGCTCCTTAAATAGTTCATGAATTGTACTTCATAAAAAATAACACCTCTAATTTATCTACCTAACTTAATGACAAAAAAGAAACATAAATAAATGTTCTTGCCTAATTAACCAGAACCAGGAGAACACTAACTCAACCAAAAAGGTGTTGACTTCTTACTGACCACAACTACCAAGTACTATTTACAGTGACCTTTTTAAAATATTTACAAAATATATATAAACAAAGACATACTTAGGTTCAATTAGAGTGATCAGACGTCCTCTTTTTCCCGGACATGTGCACTTTTTGAGACCTGTGTCCGGGTGGAATTTTAGAATCGTCCGGGATTTCGGGCTACTTACACATTCGTGGGGCCGAGATGCGCATAAAACATATTAACCCCATCCGGACCACAGCTGTCAACCCGAGATGCGCATATCTCCTCCATCTCGGCCCCATCCCGCAACCCCCAATACCCCCACCCCCCGGAACCACGGTCGAGCTGGTACACGAAGTGAAACCACCCAATCCCCACCCCACCCCATCCCCCCGCCGCTAAGGTGTCCTCTTTTTCACAATCCCAAATCTGGTCACCCTAGTTCAATGGAACAAACAAGGTCAGAAACAGGCAGGATGTCATACACTGTAAATTCAATATAGGTAATACAGCAGACAAGTACACAAAGTAAAGGAAACGGTCTGCGCAGACTGTTGGTGGTTTTTATATCAGTCGTGAGTCCAACAGCCAACCAGTTCAGAGCAAGAGGCTGAAGCAGAGCATATACAAAGTGTGACCAACCAATCGTTCAAAGGCATAGGTATGGCACATTGCAGGGGTTGGGTCTAGATTACATTATATTACAATCCTTTGGCAGATCCTTTCATCCTTTCAGCGACTTACAATATGAGGACACATTCCAGTTTCAGGACAGTGTGAGAACCAAAGGAGAGTACTGCATGCTAAATCTTTATGTAAGAATACTGCAAGAAGATAATAGTGCATTAGGAGAGGAGATGCTCTCTGAACAGATGAGTCTTCAGGAGGTTTTCGAAACTAGTGAGGGATTCTGCTGTTCTTGTCGGCTTAGGCTGATACCACCAGCGGGGAACCACAAAACAGAATAGTCTGGACTGAAAGAGGAAGAGACACCACCAACAGAAAACCGAAAATGGCACAAAATACAATCAAGGACACAACAGAATTCAACAGAAGCCCAAAACTAGGCATAATGTCGTCACCGGGACTGGGACAGGGAACCACCTGTGAGCTGGAGTCAAAACAAAGCTAGCTTTTTGACTTGAACTTTAGAGACATAGCAGCATTATCTAATTTACGCTAAATGGAAAATTGCATAAACCACACACATCTGATACTTCATTAGAAGCAGAGAAATTTAATTTGCTGTCATTTAACACAGACCCGTTTACATCAGGTCACTCCATACATCCTGAGTATCAGAATTACATCTGGAAACCACAAAAATGGTGTAAACACACCAAGGACACATTTCAAACACATATGAATCTGTTCACTAAGACCCCTTCAGGAGAGGTTTGATATGTATTTGATCCACATTTTAACTGTGTAAATGTGTCTGTCTGAAATCCCTCCCAGTACATTTCAACAAAGCAATGACCCCAAACATGCAGCCAAAATAACTTTAAAGTATGCAGCCCTGGACGAGTCCATTAAGCTTCTAGTAGAACATTAACAGGACAGTGTCATACATTTGTTAATTTATTTAATTGAATTACTTGAAACATGTCTATTAGGATTACTTGCGGTTTTTAAGGGTTTTTTACGTTTTTTAATTTTTATATTTTTACAGTAAAGGGGAAGGCCAATACTCCTGACTTGGACTCTCGTAAGCTTAGGGAGCTGAAGATGGTTTACCATGAAGAAGGAACAAAAACTGAACAGTACAAAAACATTTTTGACATAGAAGTCTTTAAATTGCAACTGGCAGTGACAGTTTTGTAGCATGTATTCCTTACCATTTTTGTTTTTTAGACATATGTTTGTGTTTATAAGTATATACTTATAAACTGTTTGTTGGCATGAAGTCAAAAGTTGTGTGTCAGTTTGAGGTAGATATTTGCAGTGTAAATGTATTAAATAACAAACACTGAGTACTTCTACCTCAAAGTAAACTGAAGTTGTGTTTGTAATAGTAGTAACAGTAGAAACAGAGTAACAGATGACAGATGTATTTTATCACATAAAAATTCAGCCAAAAGCTGCCATTCATTTGTGTAAAGTGTTCATTTGCCATATGTGAACACACCACAGCACAGTGTGAACACAAAATTGTTCTTTGTATTTAAACCATTCACCAAGTAAAGCAGTGGACAGCCAGGAACACAGTGCCCCGGGGAGCAGTGTGTGGGGAGGGTATCTTGCTCAAAGGTACCTTGATGGTGTCACTGGTCTCGGGATTCAAACCCATGGCTTTCTGATAACTGATAATGTTTACAGTAAGATTACACAGAACAGCATATGTGTGCCATCAGCACTATGGAGATTCTCTTGCCACCTCCAGGTGTCCCTGTTGCCTCAGTGAAGCTTGTCTGATTCCCTGTTTTGGCTGTTTGTCCATTCAGTCCAGTGTAGTCAGTGTATACTATTAGTGGTATTTGTGTATTTAGTTCTCTTATGTTTATTATGGCTGTTGAGTGAATTGTATCTTTGTTGTGGATTTCTGCTTTGTGCTTTGCAGAAAGTGTGTGCATTTGCTTTATATTTATTTTACTTAAAGTAGTTTAAGCTTCAGATGCCAATCAGACTAAATAATAAACGAAAACACCTCTACCTACGCCCCAGCATCAATCTACCTAACCTAATCATACAAAAAAGACACATAAATGTGATAAATACAACTCTTTTCCTAACTAACCAAAACCAGGTGAAAACTAACTCAACGAAAATGGTGTTGACTTCTTACTAACCATAAATAAAGTGTTATTTACAAGCAGTGACGTTTTGTGCTTTTTACAATATATAAACAAACATTGAAATACTCAAGCTTAAAGGGACAAATTAAAGGGTCAGAAATTGGCTGTAAATTCACTGTAAATTCAGCATACATAACACAGCAAGCAATACACAAAAAAAGACAACGGACTGCCCAGACTTTAGTTTGCCAGTGGTTTTTATATTTGTCCCGAATCAGATTTAATTGTTATAGTAATATAAATAATATGAATGGGTTTTTTCAGTATTTCGCATTTTGCTTTATTGAATTTTGTAATCCTCCATTAAAGTACATTCAGCTTTATATCACCAGCTATGATATAAAGCTTGTACTGTCTCTCATCCTGTTAAAAACATAGTACTGCATTACAAATAATTCAATTTTCAATTATTTTTTTTTATATAGAGCTTTTTACAACTAATGCTGCCACGAAGCAGCTTTGCAGAATCCAGCCCCTAGTGAGTCAAGGGTGACAGAGGTGAGGAAAAACTCACTGAACCAAAACTCAAAAGGAGACCCATCCTCCTCTGGTCGATTCAGGGAGAGAGAGAAAGAAGGTCTTTATAGAGATTAACAACAGAAGGCCTTCGTTAGATGGCTAACAGAAAACACAACCCACTATGAACTTGCTCATTCTGCAGTTTTACAACGAAGGAGGTTTCATTACAGGCATCCCTCTTATCAGCTAATCCAATCAAACAGGGCTTTTGACTGTGTCTTGTCTTGACTTTTGAGTCTTTAAACATTTGAAAGAGCATCTCAGTAGTGGTAATTTTTTACTGGAGTCAGAGTAAGGAGGAACAGTTAAGAGTCAGTAGTGGTAGTCTTTGTTGGGGTCAGTGTGAGGAGTGACAGTTAGAGTCAGTAGGGGTAGTTTTGTTGGAGTCAGTGTGAGGAATAGTTTGAATCCACAGCAACCAGAATAACAGTCTCTGCCGGAGCTTTTGAACAGCAGTTGCCCCTGGCTGGGGGAGGAGCACATGTGCGGTCGAAAAGAAACTGAACCAGTCAAGGACACTTGGGCAAGGGCCCCCAGCGATTGCAGATCCGGGATGAGGTGGATAAAGTGGCAATTCTGTTTTTTTTCCTTTGTTGCAAATGCATAGATAGAGAGTCAATGAGGGAGCTGCATGCCATGAGCAGAAAGACAAATAAAACAATCTGGTCATCCCTTTTATTTAATGACCCTGACCCTGTTGGCTGTTATTTTGTTGATTTCAGTGGTCATAATTTCAGAAGAATTGTTCATAAATTATCTTATAGACTTGTAGTAGGCTGTATTTAAGTGCTCTGATTCCCTAAACTGTGCAAGGCACAGCTTCCACACTTCTGCAAATTAAGTTATTTAGCTTGTGTGTGTTATTTTGTGGTTAAATTAATCCTCAGTTCTACCACCAAACCAATTTTAGGTGATAACCTGGCAATGCGACCATAATATTCCTGTTTCATATTACAGCCATGACACACAAACACACAGACACTGGGAGGTAGGCAATTGTTTAAGTCTAGTCAGAACACCACTGTATTGCCAAACAAATGCAGAAATAGGCACAGCAAAATAAAAACATTTGTCCCTGTAGTTAGGTGTCTTATTAGCCAGGTCCTTCCTCTCTTGTTTTTTATTATTCTTTATATTCTTTATTATTCTTTTGTTTGGCCAAGTTTCCACCAGTTGATTAGTATATTTGATCAATTCAGGTGTGTAAAAAAGCCTCTGTAAATGCTGGCAAGAAGTTCCACTTTCGAAAACTTCCTGATTAGAAAGCTCACAGTCACTGTTTGTTTACTATAAGCCTATTCTTCAGGTTGTTGCTACATAAAGGCTTCACTTCTGGGAAATCCCACTCACCCCTTCATAGTTGTCAAATTTGTTGTTGAGGTTACTCGTCCCACTTTAAGAATGTTCCCTAGTTCTGACTTTCAGCTTTGCCATCTACAGTGAAGCACTTGGACTGTTATGTGGCTGTGTTTCAATCCAGTTTTGCTTTTGACTCTTTTGTTTCTCTGTTCTTGCCTCACCCATGTTAATGTGTACTCTATTACGATATGAAACGCATTTTAATGTTCATTGTTATGTTCTTATGTAACTTGTTTTTAGTGTTGGCACAGGCTGTGACGTTGACCATGAGGGACCACGTGGGACATAAGGGACTTTTCCATAGGTTTAGAGAAACTATAGCTAAACTGTACTGTGGTGGTACAGGAGTTGTATCAAGCTTTGATTCTCCAGTGTATCACAGTCCGGTAACAGAATTTCTGACGTGTCAGCAATTTCTGTCAGAGCTGCCTTTGTTATTATGGCCCCTTTCCATGTTGTGATAACATTTTGACCATTCAGAAAGCAGTGAGGCAGTCAGTTCGGCTGTGGCCTGCTTTCCTCCCTTGCATCAAGCAGCTCAGGTTCGGCTTGGGTATGGGTCACTTTATCTGTAATGAAAAAACATTATTTCCTTGTGTCACTTGAATAGTGCCAATAGTTGCAGTGAATGTTATGTTGCGTTTGTTTGTTTATTTGACTTTAATTGTTTTGTATGTGTCGATGAATAGCTCCTGGGAGTATCACTTGGTACCTGTTATGTAAGGTTTTTGTCTTATCTGTTGCCCACATAACATTTGTGATATAAGGCTATAGCCAGTTGTCCCTATTAATGGAGATACTTTAGTATAGGTGATCTCTTCAAATTACTGGGGATTCCTGTTTAAAGTGTAACCAGCTGTCCCTGCCAGGGACCTGGGAGAGCTCAGACTCAGGACGTTCCTGAGTCGTAAACTAATAAAAAGCTTGCCACTCCTTACAATAGACCCATGTCTGCTGAGCAAAAAGAATTTTGGGGAGCTCATATCAGATGAAGAACCTATCATGGAGCAAGGACAACTGGTTAACCAGATGGCTAAGCCAAATCATAAAAGTTAAATTGTAAAACCGGGGAACAAAGGACAGGAAGAATGTAAGGAGAAGAAGGAAGAATTTGAAAATCCAACTTTGTCTGATTGGTTGAAAGGCAACAAGCTGGAAGGGGGGGTTTGACCCCCATGAAAAGCCCATATATGTGACCAGGAAAGTTTGCTGGCCAGAAGCGTCTGATCAACGCTTTCTCCTAGACCATGAGACCGCTTCATTTTGTAATAAAGTGGAAAGGCTGAACTTCTTCGACCACATTTGATTTTTTGACTTAGAAACATGTTTTTGTTTCAGTTATTAGCAATGGGGGAGACTCGGGGAGACTGGTCTCCAGGTGGTGTCCCCTCAGTTTTAAAGTCTACAGGGGCACTTGGTTTGGTTCACTTCTCACTGTTGCAGTGTGTCTCCACACATGTGCATGTGGTTTTGGGGAACTGAGCACCTTTTCTCATTAGTTTGTCTCCCCATACTATTGGGTAAGTCTTAGTGCCTTTTTAGTGCTTTAATGTATTGCTTATTTATGCATTTTTAAGACAAACTTCTTAAACACAAAGAATGTTTTTTTAAGAAAGAGTCTATTTTTGACCTTTGAAGTGTTTATAATAAATCCATTTTGGTACATGTTCTTTCCTAGGCATTTTTAGCGTTCATTCCTTTATCCATATTCCAAAATTTCATACGTTTTTTGATGCTAGGTACTTTATGAACACCCTTGCTCTGCCTAACCTCGTTGGCATTTTTAACTGGCCCCTCAGTCCCTTCATCTTTGCATCAAGCCTAATTGGGTGTCAGACATGCCATACAGTCTTTTACAAATACCTTAGAGGTGATGTGGTGCCAGTCTCTGTTTTATTTTTTGACATTTAAAATTTTTTGTGTTAAGCTTATAAAGCCTTCAGTAGGCATTCAGTGTGGCCAAACAACATGCCAAAAAACAATGATATGAAAGGATGTGCCCTAACAGCCCTGATTCTCCTTCTGATTTTTACTTTGAAAAGCATTTTGTAAAAATATACACACAGAGATAGAAAACACAATGTATTTTTTTTTGTAAGTTTAGTCACGTGTTGTTGATTTGTTATATTAGCAATCCAACAAATTTCAATACAAAATGTCACTTAAACATGGTACTGCACATATTAAACAAATTTAAAGTTTAGTAAAAATCAAAGTGTTTAGTAACTTTTAAGCATTCATTAGTGATTTCCTGTTTCACTGGGGTGTCTTAGCCAGCCATAACATAGTTTAGAACACTGAATGATATGCATATTTCAATATACATTTTGTCACATAGTGTATCAATCTCTAACACAAAGTCACTGGTACAATATGAGTTCATATACATTTGGCCACTCTCCCCTCCTTGTGACCCTTGAGTGCCTGAATTTGTGTCAATTCTGTCAAAAGAGCATTTGTGAGGTCAGGCACTGATGTTGGTTGAGAATGTCTGGCTTGCTAATGACATTCCAAATTCATTCCAGCTGGTTCAGTGTCAGGGCTCTGTGCAAGCTACTGAAGATCTACACCAAACTCATCGAGCCATGTCTTTATAGACCTCTGTTATTCCACTTTACCTGACAGTGTGTACAGTGATCTTAGACTTGTGTGTAGCTGTGAAAATCATGTTCTTGTGCTGGTGTTGTTTCTAGACGAAAGAGTGATACAACAGAAGATGCATCAGCACTGTGAGGCCCGTTCCTATTATATCTGACCATTTACTTTTAGACTGTTTCATTTCACAGTAATAGCATTTGCACAGCACATTTTTGCAAAGTAATGTGTAACTGTTTTAATTTCCTGTGTGCTACATGCTCTTTTGCTCATTAATGTTCACACAGTGTAATATGAATTAAATTAGTACAGTCCACCCTCTGTGATTCAGAAGAATTTCCCTTGAATCCCAAACATCTGACCCTCTCTTCAGATGGTGATTTAGACAAAACTCTGCATGTGTACAAGTCCTTCTGCTTTGAATTTTGGAGTAAAGGCCCTTGGATGTCTCAAAGGGAGCTTTGAGAGAAAAAGAGGTGCAAGAACACACAACAAACATTAAGAAGGCAGTATAGCCCTCAGCTATGGAGGTATGACATACAGAGGGGTCATGTGAAATTCAAATAGAGCATTCCAGTGCCAAACTTCGGGTTTTTAAGTTGACTGGCAGACCTCCAGAGACAAGAAGACACAACAGGACTAGGACAAGGTACTGAGTCACAGTTGCAGTTATACTTACTCTAAAGCCTTTTGTTTCAACTTGACAGTTTTGTTGCTTTCTTCAACACTTTGATACCAAAGATATGTGCAAATACAATGAAAACATCTCTCATCATTTTTAGCAGGAGTGACCATGCCTCGGCTGTGCATCTCGCTGATTTTCTGTGCATTTTTGCTTGGATTCTTCTGCCTCACAGGTAAGACAACTCCTTCATGAAAGAAAAATAAGATACATGACAAAGTTTGGTTGCTTGTATTTGTTACAATTACAGCAAAACGTCTGATGTAGAAAAAAGTATATATATCTTATAGTGTAAATTAAAAAGGGGATTATTCTGATTTCTCAATTTTGTCTCACACAGAGACAAAAATATTCAGAGTGATAGGAACTGATTAAGTGTAGAATAACTTACTGACTGATTTATTTACAATCTTGGTGATAGGAACCAGGAGTTGCAATGTCTAGTCATTCTATTTTCTCTGCAGAATGTAGCAGAAACTCATAAACCATTCAAATGATAAAACAATATCTAATGCATCAGCAGTGTTGAGAAGGTTACTTTTAAAATGTATTCCACTACAGATTACAGATTACATGCCCCAAAATGTATGTAACGTAGTCCGTTAAGTTACTCAATGTGAGTAACGTATTCTGATTACTTTGGATTACTTAATATATTGTCATGCTTTTTACAAAAAACATGAATGTAGCAATCACATCCTGCAAATTCGTGTTTGTTTTTCTCTACCAATTTGTTTTTCTCTACCAAATCTCCCTAAACAGATATATTTACTGTGGAGGATAGGTCTGCATCATGGCCGTATTTCAGGCGGGGGCAGGGGTGGGGGACTGGGGGGGTTCTGGACTTTTCCAGAATGTACAGATTGCCACCTGTCATATGTTTCGTTGAAATGAAGTGTATTAGTGTGTGAAGTGTCTGCATTGTATGATTGGTTGCGTGTGTGTGGGAAGGGGTTTATAGGCCGGTCGCACCCCAGAGGCGGTACGAATTCACCAAAGCACATGTCTGGGAGCAGAGCTGAGTACTTAGAATAACTGGGCAAGAAAACCAAATAGATCTGGGTTTTAAGCGGGGTTTCGATCTGGGTTTCAAGTTACCAGTGACGCTGTGTCTTGAGATTATTTTTGAGTTTCTCCAGAAAGAAGGTCCTCTGATTTTTATGTTTGAAAGTTTTTTATCATTAAAGAAAATGTATCACCCAGAACTAGGGCATTAACGACTTCAGACTAGTCGGTCAGCATAGTCAAAGTCGGGTCGACTAGTCGTGATGATGTCATCACACACGCAGCGGAGGAACACGGGTGTGCAACATTGAGCAAATTGTATCAAAAGTAGGGTGACCAGATTTGAGGCTGAGCGTGCCCTCATGTCCAGGAAACCTGGAAAATGCTGCCGGGGCTTTGAGCTGCCTAAACATTCATCACGTCATGGGCATCTCTCATAAACTAGTTGCTATCCTACATGCCTATTCACTTCCACACGCTCTGTGGATCCAAGGACAGCGCGTGTATTTTTTTTGACCATATTGACGATGGCCGTCTTCTTCCTCCGTTAGGAGGTCGCCTTTCAGTTCTGCAATACAGTAATAGAATTACTGATGTGATTACAGGACACCATCCAATTTGCAAAATAGAAACACACAGTAAATCCTGATTCACACTGCACTCTTTGCCCAGCTTCCCTCATGGACAACACATGGATAAGAACATGGTCAACTAGAGTTGCATAAATCTGATCAGAAACCACTTATCTCTTTGAACTTCCTTTTCCTCTTCCATCTTCTCTTCTGTGTCCCCTTCCTTTACCTTCAGGTCTTTGTAGATTTTTCCAGTACAAGTGAACTGACACATGGCTCTTTTATCTAACAAGTGAAGGTTCTGATTGGTGTGTGAAGAATTCTGATTGGCTATGTTTCCTTCTGGATAATTGTGTGCTAATTGGTTTCAAGCTGTGCTGACTTGAGTGAACCATATTGACTGCAAATGCTTTCTAACTGAGCACATGGTGCAGGCATTGAAAACTGAGAAGATTTGTGTAGTGCGTTTCGCTCTAAGAGTTAACCATATCTGATTCATCTGTCAAAAATGTTGTTTAGAGTTTATGGGTTAGAGAAATGGGTGTCTGTTGGTATTTAAAAAAATAAAAAATAATGGTTTGGGAAGTTTAGCTCATAGGCCTGGTAATAGTAAGCAATTGAAAAAAACTGTATAATGTGTAATATGGACAAAAGCCGAAAACCAGCCGACATTAATTTTGTCCATATCACATGGACAAAAGTGTTGGGGAGCCTGACCATTGCACCAAAAGAGACTTTAATGACACTGCATTTAGATACATAGACTTTTATATGGAGTTGGTCCCTCTTTGCAGCTGCTATAATGGTTCCTCCCCTATCCTTGTTTTTCTATAACAAACTGGATAAAATGTGAATGCCCTGCAGTGGCAAATAGCTTTGGTTTTATATTAGCTGAGATTTACAAGAAGCATTTTAATTGTAACTGTGTAACTGTGTTAAAGGGAACCCTGCTGTTAAAAAGTACCTTATTTGTTTAAAGTGTTTGCAAACCAAATGTTATTGTACTTTTGTTCATACAGCAGAACTTCAAAATTAAAAGATGCGCTATACACTACTTTTGACTTTATGATTTAATTTTGCATATGAAAACCATGCGATTAATCGCGATAAAAATTCAATTGTTCAATTCAAAAAATTCAATTCAAAGTGTGTGAGTGTGTGTGTGTGAGAGAGAGAGCGTTTGTGTGTATGTGAGAGAGAGGGACAGAGAGATTGTGTGTGTCTGCGAGTGTGTGTGTGAGAGAGAGATAGTGTGTGTGTGTGTGTGAGAGAGAGAGAGAGATGAATGATGCAGATTCCTTGTATTTTTATTTAATTAGTGGTATTTGTGTTATTTTAAAATTATTTGTTTCATGTTAAATATTGAAATGTGAAATTGCCAATGTTTATTTTACTTTACTATTTAGTTTGTTACTATTT
>JBBPCY010071455.1:0-11892 GCA_037974405.1 Brachyalestes nurse
GAGGCAAAGATTTTGCCTCGATCATTTTTTGTAATCGAATTATTCGAATTACTCGAATAATCGTTTCAGCCCTAATTGATTTGCATCTAAAATTGATAACAGTAAAAGCCGCCACGTGTGGTACTTGAATTTGAGGATATTGGTCCTGGAAAGTCCTTGAAAGGTCCTTGAATTTGATGTTAACCAAGGTGTGAGAACCCTGGTATGTTCTCCATGCAACTAAGGGAGCATGAACCTGCATAGCAGACAGCTTGCTCCCCAGCTGGGTTGGCTGAATGGTGTTGAAGGCACTGGAGAAGACGAAGAACGTAATCCTCAGGGATGCATTTGGCTTGTCAAGATGGCTGTAGGCACGTGTAGCAGGTAGATGATGTCATCATCCACTCCAAACTCAAAGGGATCTTGTGCTGGCCTAGCCAGGGAGCAGAGGGTGTCCAGTACCAGTCTTTTGAAGACAATTGGCCTGTAGTTCGATGGGGCACTGGGTCGCGCCTTCTTTGGTACAGGGACCAGACACAGTATTTTCCACAGCACGGATACTTTCTCAGTACTGATGCTCAAGTTGAACATCCTCAGCAGTACAGAAGTTGATGGACTCCGTGACACAGTCCATGTGGCTGGTACAGAGCAGTCTATAGTCTTCAGACAGTCCTACAGGGTTGAACCATTCCCTCCCTGTCCTGACAGTGACTAGCTGCCTTTTGACCAAGTTGTGGTCCGATCTGCCCAGAGGTGGGGTGGGTGTGTAGCTGTATGCCTTTTTGACATTAGCATACAAAAAGTCCAGTGTCTTGTTTTCTCTGGTGGGGCAGTGTACAAACTGTATGAAGGTGCACAGTGTCCTGTTGAGGGAGGCATCGTTGAAATCACCAGAGATTATGATGACAGCCTCTGGATGCCTTGTCTGGAGTCTTGTGGTCGCCGAATGAATGGCGTCACACGACATTGTCGCGTTGGCCGATGGAGGAATGTAAACAACAATGCCGATCACGTGTGAAAACTCTCTGGGCAGATAGTTTGGATGTAGACTCCTTACTAACAGTTCAATGTCCAGGCTGTGTGTGTGCGTTCCTAAATTGACAATGGCACCATTTAGTACTGTGCGGTATAAACAGTATGCGATATAGATTTGGCCAACAGGAGAGATTTTGATTATACCGGCCTACCGCAGAAATATCCGCTCCTCGCGAAAATGACAAGGTCGCGTCACCTGCGCAAAACCATGCCTACTTGCAGCACGAGAGGACAGAGTGCATGGAGGAGCAGCTTGTGCAGCAGCATCTGCAAAACATGCCGGGTGACAGTGATTGCGAAGAGAGGTTACACTAGCAATCTGTTCTACCATATCAAAACAAAACACGTCGAATATAAGGAAAGCCAAAGAATGCGCCAGCAGACACCAATCACCAATGTATTTTTTTAAAGGCACTCTGTATGACAAAAAGAGTCAGCGCTGGAGTGAAATTACAAGTGCTATAACTGTATTCCTTTGAAAAGACATGCTGCCTTTCCAGACAGTGGAGAGAAGCGGCTTTAAAGGCGTGATTAAAGTCCTTTATTCCCGATACATGGTACCTAGCTGCCCGTACTTGCATAAAGTTAATGTTAAAAAAAAATAAGTGTTTTACTTTATTTATTGCACTTGTCCTTTATTTGTTTGTGTAAAAGAAACTTTTAAAAATAATATCTACATATTTAAATTTTGCATTATTTAAGGAAAGACAGAAAAGGTTTTTTTTTGCTGTGTTTTACCCTAGGGTAATATTTGTTTTTACATTTTATTACGTTGTTAAAATTGTTAATTGTCATTGGGATCACTGGTCATTTTTGATTATTGCTGCACCTGGCATGACCTTTATCATGTTTTTCTATAATTGCTGATTTGCACAATAAATATTCCACGTTCACGGCTACTTTGAAATGTGTAAAAAGTTAATTATACAACTTCCTGCTGCAATGCCTTTGCTGTTAACATATGTTACCCTTTCAAAAACAGTTACATTTAAATTTACAGATCAAATTATATACCGCAATATATACCGTCTACCGTCTATGGTTCAATTTATATCGCAATATGAATTTTATGCCATATCGCACAGCCCTTTCTCGCTAACAAAGAGAGCGCGTGGTCCCCCCTTGCTCATTTCACTCTCACACAAAATCCAGCACCGTCCATGGGAGAGTCAGGAATACGCTCATGCAGCCATGTTTCAGTAAAACACATCAAACTGCACTCACACAATTCCCTGTTGTGTCTGACTCGTTCCATAAGCTCGTCCAGCTTATTGTCCGGTGACCTCACATTGCCCATAACAATGGATGAGAGGTAGGGTTTGGACCGTCTCTTCTGCTGCTCACCAGACTGTTTCCCATTCCTCATTGCTCTTTTCCCTCACACTTTTGCTCCTCCACGGCATCCTCACTTGGTCTTTCCTCGCCATATCTCTGAGCTAGATCAACTGATCGCGGGTGTAAACAAAGAACTGGTCACTGGCGCGAACTGCCTTAGCATTAGTAGCGTGCGGGAAGCCCAGATAAAGACCCGTAAACAAAAGAAATGCAGAAATAACTCTCGCTACCCACATGTTTAGAGAGGGCACAGCTTACTAATAACTAAATAAACTGAAATAAGAAAAATAAAGAAGATGAGACACAGAGCAGTACCAACATGCTGCATCAGGCTCACGTTTGCACACTTCTTTTTAATGAGCCATATTCCAGCTCTTTGTTTTGCACTCTTTGCACTCTGCTGTTGTAGAATTTACATATACAGTCATTATCCATACCCTGCATCATGAGGACAGAAGATAACATGTAGTGAGTTGAAATATTTTCAAAACAAAGTGTATAGAACAGCTACGGCATGTGAAGTAGAGGAAAATAAAATCACAGCATATTTAAAGAAAGCCCGTAAAATTATCCTTTTCCCAATTTCCCAGTTCCCAATTTTCCCTTTCCACCCTCTAGTTTTCCATTACCACAAACACTGGGGGGTGAAGGCTCCTCAGTGGTTCCTCGGAATCACGTGAAATCAATCTTTTCCAACTGCCAGTAATGTAGTGTCGTTGGACAGGGGCCATGGATAGCTGCAACACAGTCAGATTGAACATGTAGTCTCCTGATGATAGGGCCAAGGCTTAGATATAAAATTATTTTATTAATTTGTCTTAAGTATTCAAATAAAACAAAAACTGTCAGTTCTGCGTATACCCCTGTGCACCAATAAAAAATGAAGGATCTTTTGGTCTGGTCACCGAATCGTCATTGAGTTTGATTGTAAGCCATCAGCAAATAAGCCTCTATTAAACATGCTATAAAATGGTCATTTTGATGCTAAAAAAAAATAATATTCTAGAATTTCACATAATGCATATAAAGAATGAATGAATTTAACTGTAATATTAATTGGCAGAGAAGCATAATCGTACCTTCTTCTGGATATTCACTTAGAGCTCGCTCATTTCTCTAGAAAATCAACAAAATGTGCACCAGCTCTATATAATATTCTTTATTTGTATTTGTTTTTTTACATAGTGAGAAAATTGAGAAATTGCAGCAGGAGAGGGCTAGACAGCAGGTAATTTTTTTTGTTATATATGTTTATCAGTGATGTTCATTGTGCCAGCTGTGCTTGCTTGACCTAGATGACATTATAAAGTGACTGTTGATGTCCTTGTTTCAGGTAGAGCAGCAGAAGAAAAAGGCAGAGCAGGAGTACAAAGCTCTAAAGGAGCAGAATGCTTTACTGAAACAGCAGTTCCTGGAGCAGCAGCTCAGACACTCAGTGAGTACTTTCATGTATTTAAAGTAATGATCTAGTGCAATGCTTCCACAACTTAATATTTCAGAATTTTCTCAACACACTGGACCAAGAATCTTTAAAGACTACTGTCTTGACGTTGCTGGACAGTCATACTTATAAGCAGTTGCCAAATCTAGACCTAAAATGAACAATGAGGGAAACAAGTATTCAGACGCTTTTGTTGTTATTTAATATAAATCTAATTAACACAGATAATCTCTTTGTACTTCTAAATGTAAACATATTTGCCCCAGATTCAATTTCTTGAGATTACATTTTCGTCTAACCTCTTCTGGTACAACACTCCCCTCATGTTTTCTTTGCTAAAGTGTAATGGCCCTCTGTAATGTTTGCAGAGAGGCAGCCCTGTATCGTCATGCTCCTGCCTCTATACTTCTCGGTGATCATATTTGATCATATGCACAACCCTTCTGTTTCTTTGTATATCTGGAAACCATCTTGTCTCACTGTACATGGGTAAATAGTTACTTTACTTTTCCTTCTTAACATGATTAACTGAATTCATCATATAAGAGTACACTGTTTCAAACGATTCTGATTTGTCAAAATGTTTTTGTGCAGATTTTATGCACACATGTCTGTGGTTCTTCTTTTGCAGTTCCAGTTTTGACTGGGAAATTTCTTTGCTTATTGTACTTCATGTTCCTGCTGCTTTCAGTCTGTCTTTGAGTGACTGCTGACTTTTCTCTTACCTCATCTTGAAATTTTATATAGTACACAATTTCAAGTTATACTTCTGATAATTTTCCACTTGAACAATATCGTACAGTAACTAATGTCTAATTGTGCTGACAAGGATTTTAAGGTCTTTTCAAGGGCTATCTAGTTTTTCCATTGGGGTTTTATTTTATTAATTTTGTCCTTGAGAATGTTAGAAAGCTCGTTCGTCTTCACAACGCCTGTGACTATGTGAAACCAATGGCAGCGTCTTTTATAAATGATATCCAGAGCCATATAACAGTAACTTTTTACCAAATTAATATCTATTGGTACTCATTAGTTTTCTGTAGTATATTATAGTATATTAAATAACAAAAACATAAGTGTCTGAATAATTGTTTCCCCTCACTGTAGTCTGAGAGAAAGGAGAGATGTCATTGTGGATATATATTTGTGTTTATATGCTGTCGCAAGTAAGTATATTTTAAGGCCATTTAAGTCCAAAAAGTGTTTTTCTTACCTTTTCAAATCTTTTTGTTTTCTCAGCAGACCCCTACCGCCCCTAGATCACCCGCACAAGCAACACCCAGCTCTTCCCTGAATGCCAGTACTGTAACACAGAAAGGTGAGTTCTTGTGTGCAGGTCTGCATATCTCTGTATTTATTGTTGTAAGCACACACAGTGTTAATAGGCTGCCATGTATTATTAACTCTGCAGGCCCCAGACCTTCGGATGAAATGCCAGTCATCACTAATGTAATCTCTCTGTCTCATGTTACTCCCACAAGGTAGACCTAAAGCTTACATTTATTGATGCCTTCTGTTTTACTCATTCCCCATTGTTACCTGATCTTTAATAAGAGAGAGCTTCAGAGAGCTCCATAATCACTAAAGTTTTTCAATAAACTGGTTCTTGGTTCTCATTTTCTAAGGATAAAAAGAGGCAAAGAGAAGAGCAGAGAGAATGGAGAGGTGAAGAGACGAAGAATTATGAATGGTTTCAGCAGCAACACACCAGGTGGCCCTTCAACATCTACAGCCTCACCAGCATCCTCTTCCTCACCGGCCATGGTTCCTCCTAATAAAGATGACGGTAAGGACGATGACAATGATGACATTGTCATCATTGAGAGCAGCAGCACACCTAGACCTATACCGCCAACCTTTGATATCTCAAAAGTGAAGACAGAAGACAGGTCAGATGAGGAGGTGCCAGGAACACACATGGAGCCTAGAGACGATGTTGGAATGGAAACCTCAGGGGCCACGGAATCTACTGCAGCAGCTAATTTTATCGCTCATTCTAAGACGATCAGTATCACAACCCAGACTGACCAAAGAATAGCCGTGAAAGGGGAAATGGATGATTCTGAAGTGAGCAAAGCAGAAGAGGGGAACAAGGGAGGAGGGAAAGTTAACACTGAATCAGAAGCAAAACAAGGGTTCCCTTCTTTGCAGAGGAGAACAGAACAAGAGCCAATGAACACAGAGTCTACACAGGAGTTCTCGAGCCTCCATGTAACTAAAACGAGCCTGGGGAAATGTAACGAAAGTGAAAGTAAATGTGAAATTCAACAGTTTCATGTGAAGGAAGAGGAGCCAGATAATGAAGAACTAAGTACAAGATCAGAACTGGAGGCAGAGAGGATGTCAGTGACACTCAAGGATCCACATCTCTTGATGCTAGAGCCCCAACAGCAGCAAGAGATCCAGCTGGATCGTCGGGGGGTTGCCTCCCAGGAGCGGGACGATAACCTGGTGCAGGCACAACACCTGACCTCCCAGAGTAGCCTGCTGGAGCACAACAGAAGGACAGTGAAGAAGGAGCAGAACACACAGACACCTACCGCGGAGGAGGAGCAGGACTATAAGGCACTTTATTTGCAGGCCACAGATGAGATGGAAAAGCTCCGACGTGAGTTGGACCGGCTGAGGAGAGGGACAACAGAGATGGAGACCCAGGCAGAAGTGACACACAGCACAGGAGATACAGGGAGGTTGGACATATTTAATGGTGCAGATGATGAGCTGGCTTGTCAGATGGACCTTCTACTAAGGGAACTGGATAAGAGAAACAAGGAGAGAGAAGAGCTGAACAACAAGGTTAGTGAATTATGAGCCATGCCAGTCATTAAAATACATACATAAAAACTTGTCACCTTTTGAATAATAACCATACTCAAGTATTCAAGTATTTTATATAACTTTAAAGAGCTTTTATAGAGAGTCTGCAGTAAAGGAAAAACTAACAGGTGCAATAAGTTACAGTTAGTGTTGGCTTTTAGGTCATACAGTTGAAAGTGAACATTAAAGTCTGTTAGTTGCCTCTTGTGCTTTTATGGCTGAAAAAGAGCTCAGGAGTGGAAAAAAGGAATTTAACTAAATATAGTTCAATATCTGAATGAGCTGAACACAACTAAAATTTACATTAAATAAAAAAGTACCGTAAAGTGAGATGTTGGTATTTTTCCAGACGTCTAAACCCAACATGTTCATGTGTAATAAAAGGTCCCCTTTATATATACACTTATATGATTTCACCATGTAGCAGTAATTGCATCTGTGATTGCTTTGTCAATCATTCGTAATGATAATAACCTGGAATGGTTCATGCAATTGCTTTCATATCAAATCTTTTGTGTTTTTAACACCACTTGAAATGCCACCTACCTTTTATTTTATGTGAATACTTCATGTGCAATGGACCAATAAATATAGTCCAATAATAAAATTATAATACAATCTTTTTACATCTATGTATTTTAAATTTAAGTTCTATTGATTTTTTCTTCTCCCATAAATGTCAGTTTGGTTTGTAACAACAGCAACAATATGCTGCAAATTCTGGAAATCTTAGTCTTACTTCACCTCTTTGAACTCTGACGCAGGTGGACCATCTAGAGGATGAGAAGAACACATTGATGACTTGCTGTGAAAGCCTGCAGAGGGATTTAGAAGAAATGAAGAGAAAAAGTGAGGAGGCAAAGGTGAGTACAGAAGATCGAGAGGCACAGACAGAATTCCCTAATTCACACCTAGGGGAGAGTGAAGCAGCCCTAGCAGGATCCCCAAGCCCAGGACAACCCTCAACATCTGTGGCCAGTCAGGATGAGGCACAGGGAAGAACAGAGAGAGAGGAGGCACAACAATTGTCATACAGGTAAGACTCATCTTATGATCGGAGTAACGTAATATCTGTAGCAGACAGTATGCAGTTCGTTTCACACAAAGTAAAAGGTTGGTGTAACATTTTAATATTTTATTAAGATTTTAATACAATATCAAGAGTAATTTACATGGCCATTTATCATATACCCTGATGAGCCAAAACATTATGACCACCTGTCTAATATTTTTTGGGCTGTCAAAACAGCTCGGACCCACTGAGGCATAGACTTTACAAGACATTAGCAGCAGATCCTCTGAGTTCAACTATAGGTTGTAAGGTGGAGTCTCCACGGATTATACTTGTTCCAACACATCCCACAGATGCTTGATCAGATTGACATCTGAGGGGGCATGGTGGCTATGGGCAAAATGAGCAACTTTGACAAGGGCCAAATTGTTATGATCATCTCCGAACGACAAGGTTTTTGACATGCATAGTTGAAATGAGATAATCAACATTATTTGCTCATTATCTGTGAGTGGTCATAATGTTTTTGCTCATCTGTATAAATTGTTAATCTCTTGACTTGCATTCTAGAACGTTGTGGAATAATGTATTCTTTCTCATTTTAGCTCTGTTCTTTCCTCCCCAGGTTAAGAGCACTCCGGCGAATGGTCGGCCGCCTCCTGGTCACCTTCGTCCCTGCTCTGGACCTTGAGCAGGTCAATTATGATTGTGAGGTCATTGATGAGATTCTTGGTCAAGTTATAGATGACCTCTCCCCTACCAGTGCAGCGTCTTGATAAGATGCATGTATTTCCAGCAGAGCTGGACCTCCATAAGCACATGTGTAGCTTGGTTTGTTATCGCTGAGAGTTTCAAGTCTGGGTTGTTTTTATGCAACATTCATACAATATAAGTGAATATTTGTATCATGTTTTTTTACCATTTTGGTACTTCAGCGCCAGAACCGAGCAGAGAATATACAACTATGCAGGAATAACTATGCAGGAGAATATACAACTATGCAGGATTAATTCAAGGTAAAAAAAGTACCGAATGTAGAAAAACAGCCAGTTTACATTTGCCACTGATCTGAACCCAAAATAATCATACTGCAGGTCCAGCCTTGTAGTATATTGCTCTGCAAAGGTTCACAAGATGGGACCTGAGTCTTTATTTACATTCACTTTGTTTTAGTGTTTTTTTTTGCAATGTTTAAAAATGACCAATGAAGACTGTTTTTAATCCTGAAATTCTTACTTTTTTTGTTTCGGGATAGTTTCAGAAAGCTTTTCATGTTCTTTTGACTCAGCAGTCATTGTTTTCACTTTCCACTGGGATATTTTTGACAGATTGATATCCACACACTGTGTTGAGCAGACTAAAAATGAGTGTAATTTTTGCTGATGTCTCATTAAGTACATCTTTCCTACCTTGAATGTTTCCAATGTACAGTTCATAGGTTTTTTACAGCCTTGCAGTGTACACCATGGTGTACTGATTTACTTTGTACGTAAGTTTGTTCTACACTATAGCTGAGTCTATCATTTTCCTTTCAGTAGGATAAAGGGTCATGGCAATAGTAGAAGGTTACTGTTTTATTTTAGGGCTTAAAGGCTGACAAAAGAATTCAAATTACATCTTGAATGTCTGAATTCACTTGTCACTGTGGCCTGTGCTGTTTCCATGAAACCAAAGTAAAGAAAAGAGAAACCGTACACCTTTATTGAACTTAAATATAATATAAATATTATATTTTACAAATGTAATTTATTACTTTAATGTAATACTTTTTTGTACTATTTTGGTGTGTGTTAATTTTATTACTGTTTTCTGATCTCTTGCTGCTGTGTATAATCCACTATTAGATACTGCAAACTCTTGTCGTTCATGTTCTGAATGATAATTTTGTATTAATTGTGTTTTTGCAATAAATGATCTCATCTGTCTGTGCTCCTTCAGGTATTCATTATATTGTGCTGTTTGACATGTTTTTATTGTGATTGTGAAAGCAATAACGCAATTGTTTTTCTTAGGTTTTATTTTTGGTCAAATTGCCACTGTAATATAATATATGGGGAGAGAGAGGATGGTTGAGTCGCCTTCAGAGTGCGTCAGAGAGAGAGTCTGATGTCACTGCTAGGGAGGCTGGAAAGGAACAAAACATGGAGAAACGTTGTGGAGCAAAACACAGCAGACTCAAACACACTTCAAGACACTAAAGCTGAGGTCAGTTATAAAAAAAAAATGTAACTTTTTTTTGTGGTTTAGCCTTAACTATAAATGTCTTGGTAAGAAGCAGTGAGTTCACAGTTTGGGTTGTCTCCAAACACTGGTTTTATAGCAACCACACAAACACACTTCGCATTTTCTCGCAGAATTTTTTTTTTGTTAGTTTTTGTTTTTTCGCGAGTTAATAAAAAGTGGAGATGTTCATACAATGACTGGAAGTACTCCTGATAGTGGAAAACTTTTTTTAAGTTAACTGCTTTTCAAAATACTGTACCCTGTTCAAATTAATATTTTATAGAAATGAGGAATATATTACGCCAGCCAAAACATCAGCACAATGCTTCCTTTCCTATCTTTCTGGTGCCAGAAAGGCATGAAGAGGAGCAGTTTCTATGGATAGTTTCTATGGATAGTTTTGTCTATATAGTTTCCTTCTGCAACAGTGCAGAAGGAAACTATATAGACAAAACTATTTTAATGCCTGACCATTACACCAACAGGGACTTTAATGACATTGCTCTCAAATCCATAGACTGTAATAAGGAGTTAGTCTCCCTTTGCAGCTATAACAGCTCTTCTTGGAAGGCGTTCCACAAGATTTTGGAGTTTTAGTGGGAATTTGTGCTCATTCATTCTGTAGAGCATTTATGAGGCCAGGCATTCTTTCCAGTTCATCCCATAGTTTCTTATCGGGTACTAAACATGATCATAATGTGCAATATCGTATTATATTAAATATTATTAGAATACCTATCCATGACTGAGAGGGAGGACAGTGGAATGGTGAGGATGCAGGGAGTAGACCTGGTGAAGGTGGAGAAGAGTGACAGAAGTGGTTTGTGTGGTGGGATGGGTGGAGAAAAGTGGGCAGGAGTGATCTGTGACAGGCAGGTACCAGCAAGAGTGAAAGTATTGGATGGGGTTGAGGTCAGAGCTCTGTGTGGACCAGTCAAGTTCTTCCACATTGTACTCATCCAGCCATGTCTTTATGGAGCTTGCTTTGTACACTGGTGCACAGTCATGCTGGAATAGAAAAGGTTCTTCTTCCAACTGTTTGGTGCTGACGGGATTCTGCGCTGGCCCAAATTTACCATGGCCAGTCCAGCCCTGAATATCACTATAGTGGCTAGGTGTTAAATATATACAGGACAGGATCTAAAATCCCTGAAACAGAACTGTCTTACAGTTTTTCAGTCTGGCAATGTGGTGCAGCTTTTGTGGCAGGCTGACACAACTAAAGAGCTTAACTAAACAAGAGCTTAAAATGATGGTTGTCAATTCCTACCTGTGGCCTTGACAGACTGATTGATCAGAGGTACGCTGACTGCTTGCCCTGATGTTGACTGTTGGATAAGCCTCCACTGTGTTTTAATGACAGCAAGTGGTAGCTTTGACCATACAATGCCGGTTCAGCATCTGTTAGCAAACTAGCACAGCACACATCACAGGACAGCTTTTCAAAATGTGTGAAATGATCATTTGTTTGATTATATTTGGCCATTATAAAAGTGCTTAAATTCAGCCAAAACGTTGTTTGGAGGCTGACTTGAACACAGGAGTGCATAGCTTTGTTAGCTTAGCCTGTCTTAGCCAAGGTTTTTTTTAAATTGGATGTTAAAATGGCCAAATATATTCAAAACAATTGTTCAGCCTTACCATGTTTTACATTGGCCACAATGTATAATGTGTTTAGGAGCCAATGGCTCCTAAGGTTTTTATTTTGTCTGGAGCCCTGGTGTATAAGAGAGCGCTCCGGGAAAAAAACGAGACCACTGCAAAAAGTTCTTAGGTTTTATCTTTTATAGGTGCAAGTATTGAGAACTTTAAACAGTTTTTAAGAACTGCTGACAGTTTTTCTCCCAATTCCCAAAATAAAAATATTGTTCTATAAACCATCATTTTAAAGGAAATGATAAAACATCAGATTAAGAGAAATGATGCAGCGTTTACAGAACTCGAAGAATTCAAAGATGACAAATCTCTTGTTTTCTCTTAAACAAAATGGCAATAATGACCTTTGAGGAACTTCTAGTAGTGTTTTACCATCCAACTGGTCTCACTGTGA
>JBBPCY010071456.1:0-11891 GCA_037974405.1 Brachyalestes nurse
CATGAGGGAGCTGTGAGCTTTTGAAGTTGGGTACAGCAGTCGGGGAAAAATTGTAGGAGGGTTAACAGGTTAATAAATTACCCTTACAACATTTAAAGTTAAACTTTTAACTGCTGCCTCCCACAGTAGTACAATGTAAATTACCCCTACATATACTGTAAAATACTGTAATATTGTAATTTGGTATGCGCTGTGGTTTTTATTGGTATAAGCAGGGTAAATGCAGTAATAGTTTAATAAAATTTACAGTAATAAAAACTTTTTTAAAAAATGTAAACATTCAGGAGCTTTAAGTAGAACAAATTGAAAAACACAAGAACAAAAAGAGGTGTAAGATATTTGCAATTTCCATGAACAATTATAAGTTCTAAAAAACATCAGCGAAAGACAGTCCGTCGATTTCGTGTGGGAACACTGTATATCTGTCTATTCCTATATCTAACTATCTATATACATATACATTATATACATATATATATACACACACACACACACACACACACACACACATATATATAGTGAGAGAGAGAGAGAAAGACGGAGATAAATAGAGATATTTATTCACAAATTGAAGAGTTTGTCAGATAATACAAACCAATTATGGCGCAACTTGTAAATTGTAATGACATGTTAGAGCTGTACATTAATTTTAAGTGGGCAAAGAAAATAGTAGAACATTGGTGTGTGTGTGTGTGTCTGTAGATGAGTGGCTCTGTGTGTTTGTGCGTGTGTGGATGTGTGTAAATTATTAGTTCATTTTAGACATAATGATGTAGTTTGGGCAGGGCCAGAACAAGCCAGGCTCAGGGTTAAACTAAAACTGTGGTACTGTATGTCAGGTTTGACTCAGACAGAAAGTTCAGGGTTTGAGCCAAAAATGCAGTAGTTAGTTGAATAGGATTTGTTGAACACTTTTTGGTTACACTGAAACCAGGAAAACAGTAAAAATTATGGACCCTATATGTGTGAGTGTCCAAACTTTGAACCGTTATCATATGTGTGACTGCACTACTCTAAATTCTCTCTTTGTTCTTAAAGTAATAGCACACTAAGTAAAGACTAGAGAAGATAATAAGCTGACACAGCTGATGAAAATATCTTTCTTTCAGCTCATCCTGTACAACTCAAACCAAATTCTCACCTCCCACCACAGTGTTGTGTGCAGATCGTTGCTGTCATATCAAAACCTTCTAACTTCTTTTTTTTCACACCTTTGGAAAACACCAGCTGCCCTCTAAATTTCGCGACTAACTGACCAATAAAAATCATCCAAACTGACTTGGAACGAAATCTTGACACATTAATGCACACTTTTAAGAATCCTTCTTCTGTTAACCATTTCACAGATGCATGGATTTGTTATGACAAAGTGCAACTGTGTGTGTATGAGTGTGCATGTGTGAAAACGGGTGTATATGCATGGATGTGTGTATCGAGGAGTGTATGACTCAATAGCCTAGAGCAGCTAAGACAGCCAAGATTACCACCACACTGCTGATATTCACACTTCAAGTGTGTGTTTTGGGGAGACTGATAGGAGTGTGTGTTCAGCCCATCTGCCCGGCCTCCTCTTTCTGAAGCTCAGAGAGGAAGGGCAGCTGAGAGCAGAGCTGGAAGGAGCGAGAGGATTTCTGACAGGATTTCTGGACAACTCTGAGCACTTTGTGCAGCCAGCCAGAGAATGTGATACAACAAAGAACAAATCAAGCAGGAAGTTCTGGACAGCCTGCCTGTCCACCTTTAATCTTGAACCTCTCTGACCTCCTTTTACTTTTTGCCACTTTCTTCATGTACTTTCATGTGTGTGTGCGCGTGTATATATATGCTGGTCAATGAATACATTTTAAATCAAATGGTTTCCTGCGATTAATCACATTGTTATAAATGTTTCAGTTTCAGTTACTCAGACAGGAAAAAAAAACTACTTTTGAGGCAGTGATGCTGGGAAAAAGAGCAGATTATCTGAGTCTACATTCCCTCGCTCCAGAGGAATCAAAGAATCTGGCGTCAGAGAGGATAATGGTCGCTCTGTCCTACTTGAGACGGGGACCAATACCGGCACTGAGCAGAGAAATGGCTCATTAAGTTCATTTAGAACTCCCTAATGTGAGATTATGGAGCTCAGAGCAGGCAAACGCATATGGATGTGTTCATTTACTGAGAGTCCCAAATCACATCAGCAAACAGCTCATTACTGCACCCCTGTGGTACAACTGCAGCACAGCAAGCTGATTTCTGGACTCGCCTGATTCAGTCTTACAGCAGCCATTAGGCACTTGAGGGATTCTGTGGTTAAACGTTTATGTGAACCACACATTTGTCACTTCATTCATGTACCTTAAGCTGTAAATCTGTATAATTCAGTACCAGGGACTAGTTTTCCAGTCTTCAAACAATTATTTATTCAGCAATAAATAATGTATTACTATTACATTCTATTAAATCTGTGCTGATTTCTAAGAAAATCACATCACATGCACTGGACAGGGTAATCCACTCAATCTCTGTTCAGAAAACCGGCCCATAGAATTCAAGGAAGTTTAAGTTTAATGGGCTGATAGATGGATCAGATGCGTTAGAGTAGGGAAAATTCTGCCTGGCAGATGAAACTCCAGGAAATCTGCTTCGCCATAAGCAAAGAAAACAGAAATGTAACCAGAAATACTTTAAATATAAGAAGACCAAGCAAGAAATGTGCTTTACATACATATTACTTCAGATACAAGTCTTTTAAACCTCATCATAGATCTTTATTGTTTATTAAACTCCACTTTGAGTCTTTTCAAAGACTCCAGCCTGCGTGTGAAGCTGTCCGTGGTGCTGGATGTTTGTGAGCTGTTGGCTGTTTCAGAGGCAGATGGCATGTCTCGGTTAGACTGGGAACACAGCGGTGTTCTGGAGGGGTAGATGATGTGTGTTTGTGGGTGTTTGTGTTTGTGTGTGTGTGTGTTTGTGTGTGTGTGTGTGTTAGTGTTGCAGTCTTCTCAATGACAAGCCTGACAGCTTCCTCCATCAACTTCCTATAATTCATCAGTGAGGGTGTGTGTGGTGTGGGCAGCTGCCTCACAGTGGGATAGGCGCACTCACTCACACACACACACACACACACACACACACCATGGTCACATTCCTACCACCATTAGTGTAATACATGTACAAGCTCACAAACACATGGGCCTTCTAATACATACACAAGCCACTATTACCAGCCTACATACACTCATTAATAATAAACAGTGAATACACACTACATATAGACAAAAGTACTGGGATGCCTGACCATCATATCAACAGGGACTTTAATGACATTGCATTCAAATCCACAAACTTTAATATGAAGTTGATCCCCCTTTGCAGCTATAACAGCTTCAACTCTTCTTGGAAGGCTTTCCACAAAATTTTGGAGTTTCTTTGGGAATTTGTGTCCATTTATTCTGTAGAGCATTTATGAACAAAGGCACTAATGTTTGGCGAGAAGGCCTGGGTTGCAATCTCCGTTCCAGTTCATCCCAAAGGTGTTGGATGAGGTTGAGGTCAGGGCTCTGTGTGGGCCAGTCAAGTTTTTCCACACCGAACTCATCCAGCCATGTTTTTATGGACCTTGCTTTGTGCACTGGGGTACAGTCATGCTGGAATAGAAAAAGTTCTTCCCCAAACTGTGTCCACAAAGTTGGAAGCAAGGCGTTGTCCAAAATGTCTTAGTGTGCTAAAGCATTAAGATTGCCCTTCTCTGGAAGAGGCTACATGAATTCAATAAATAAGAGATGTATCCCAATCCTTTTGTCCATATAGTGTATAAAGGAAGGTGCATTAGAGGTCAACACAACAATGGCATCAATGTAACGAGGCAGTCTAAAGCAAAAATAAGCACTTACTAACTTGCTACTTTTTCAGGACTACCTGTAAACCTCTAAAAAGAATATAAATAATGCAAACATGCAACAATTTCTACCTACCTAAGTTTGCATCCTTTCATTGAGTATTATGCTAATCCTCAATCAGTGGGTCTTGCTTGGCTCACTTGAAAAGACCATTCCACAACGTAAACGTCGATTTCACAGCATAACACAACGTAACAGCAGCCTCATTCATTTGTTATGGTTTTAAAGAACTCCCAACCTGATCTCTATCTGAGCTACCAAAAACAAAACTGCCCCCATTTCCTTTAAATCAGTAAAATACCAAAAATAAACACTTAAAATAGAAGCCAACAGGCAGCTGCTTTAGCATCTGCCTAATGCCTTCTATTACAAGTTGTTTTGAGTTAATGGATTTTCTGTTCTTGTCTAAGTACAGGGAAATGTGTAAAAATGATTGTCTGTGGTAATTGACCATATGCTACAGGCGCAGCAGACAGAGATTAGGCTGAAAAACACTAAACTGTTTCTTTTAAAAAATCAGCTTAAAACAGGGGAGGAGACAGACTCCTATTTTTCTGAATTGGGACAAAGCCCATAGAAGGAGACTCAATCTATCAATCCCACTGCGTCTGGCTCCAGTGCCTTTGGCAGTCTACACTGAGACGGCAATGCCAGAATACAGCGCCATGCTCCTTATCCCTGTCCCTAACTCATCCTGACTGAATTTGGAAAATTGGATTTGGAGGAAAATCCCAGACCATTTGGTGGCAGATAAGGTGTGCAAAAGCAGCGAAGAGTCATAGAACTCACATGAGTGACTACAAACCCTCTAAATGCAGCAACAAGGCCGACATACTTCACAAAGACACTTCAGGGCCCTTTGAAATACAGTCCACAAACGCAATTAACCACAAGCACATCACCACCTTTCATCACAACTTTTTTAGCTTGGCATTCAAGGAATATAATGGTAAAAAAATGCCTTGACTGCTGCAGCTTCTATAGTGTGTGGATTACATGCTTTTGATGGGTATATGTGATCCACATGACATCTACAGTGAAACTGAAGTGCTTCAATTATGGTTTTTGAAGGTTAACTCTCCAGTGCGCGCTATTTAAAGTCTTGCACAAGGCAAGGTTCTTAAGAGGGAAAAATTAATATATGTATATATTATTTATATACACACTCGCTCCTGCCTAATGCTGTGTAGGTCCCTCTCGTGTCACAATAACAGCACTGACTTGTCAAGACTTGGACTCCCCAGGCCTCTGAAGGTGTGCTGTGGTATCTAGCTCCGATGTTAGAAGCAGATCCTTGACGTCCTGTAATTGGCAAGGTGGGGCCTCCATGGACCGGACTAGTTTGTCAAGCACGTTCCACAGATGCTTGATCAAATTGAGTTGAGGCCATGTCAACACCTTGAACTCTTTGTCATGTTCCTTAAATCATGCCTGAACAGTTTTTGCAGTGTGTCAGGGTGCATTTTCCTGCTGAAAGAGGCCACTGCCATTAGGGAATACTGTTGCCACGAAGGGTCAAAGTAACTTCCACTTGAATGAAGATACCCAAGGTTTCCCAGCAGGACACTGCCTAGAACATTATACTCCGCCGGCTGCCTTCTTCCCGTTGTGCATTCTGGTTCGGTTATGATCCCATTGTAGAATGTGCTCTCTGTCCATTCTGCCACTAAGCAGCCTCATACAAAGCAAGCTGTAATACACTATATGGATAAAAGTATTGGGACACACCTATTTTTCAGGGTTTGGCCTAGGCCCCTTACTTCTAGTGAAGGACAATCTTAATGCTCCAGCAGACCAAGACATTTTGGACAACGCCTTGCTTCCAACTTTGTGGACACAGTTTGGGGAAGCACCTTTTCTATTCCAGACTGTGCCCCAGTGCACAAAGCAAGCTCCATAAAGACATGGTTGGATGAGTCCAGTGTGGAAGGACTTGACAGAGCCCTGACCTCAACCCCATTCAACACTTGGGATGAACTGGAATGGACATTGCGAGCCAGGCCTTCTCGTCCAACATCAGCGCCTGACCTCATTAATGCTCTACAGAAGGTACTGTGATCATCCACTCCACCTGTCAGTGGTTTTAATGTTCTGATCGGTGTACATATACCAGACAGTATTTTCATATTCGGGTATCTGAAAACATTTACGCCCTTACAGCTGGGTGAAAATTCATCATATCTACAAGCAACATTTCGAGACATTCTGAGACATACATTTATCAGAACAAGTGTGATTTTTCAAGAGAAGGAAAAAATGTCCTTAATTTTACTACCCATTAATGTGAAGTAACTTAGTTCCATTTCTGAGCAATTATCATTAAATTCAACACCATTTTTGGAAGGTTTCAAATAATGTAAAAAAAGGAAACAGAATTAGAAGGTTTTGACCCAACGCTGAGCTAATTATCCTCTTGTCTAGCTCTACCTGTAAATCTCCCACTCTGACAGACTCGTTTCCTGTTGTTGTTGTGCCTCTCTTGTCCTCTATAATCACTGAATGCTCCAGCCCTAGTCAGTTGGTCCTGCTGGGAAATAACAATAATAGTTTCAACTTGCGAGTGTAGTGGAGAGGTGTGTGTGTGTGTGTGTGTGAGATGGAGGGACAAGGTGAATAACCTGTCCTTAGCAGAAAGCAAGTTAATAACTACAACAAACATTTTGGTGCTTGAAGTAACTTCCAAATAACAATGAATTGTTATATCATATCTCTCTGTACAATCACTACATGGCCAAAGGTATGTGGCCATCTTTTCTTACTAACCACACCCATTGCACAAAATCAATCATACAATTTACACTAACAAACACATCAGCATGGGTCATACAGCAGGTCAGTGATGCAAAAAAATTGGACTGTCAAAGAAACCATGTTTCAATCGCGTTTGCTTGTCAAATTTCTGCCTTGATAGAGCAGCCTTGGTCAACTGTAAGTCTCGTTATTGTGTGAATGTAAATGCTTAGCAGCGACAATATCTTAGACGTGAAGGGGAAGGCCACACATCTCACAAAAATATCATGCATGCAACACAGAAAAATGTCCTCAGCTGCAACACTCACTACCCCTTTCCAAACTACCACTGGAAACAACATCAGCACAAGAAGGTCTTTCATAAAATGGGTTTCTTAGACTGAGCAATCATACAAGCCTGAGATCACCACATGCAATGCCAAGTGAGGGTTAAAGCACAGTCCCATTGGATCTGGAGTGGTGAAAATGCATTCTTGTGATCATTCACTCATTTATGCACATACACTATAAGTATTGGGACGTCTGACCATTACACCAACAAGGACTTTAATAACATTACTTTCAAATACACAGACTTTAATATGGAGTTGGTCCCACTTTGCTGCTACAACAGTTAGAGTGTTTCTGTGGGAATTTGTGCCCATTCATTCTGTAGAGCATTTATGAGGTTACGCACTGGTGTTGTACGAGAAGTCCTGGCTCACTATCTCCATTCCAGTTCATTCCAAAGGTGATGGATGGGGTTGTGGTCCGGGCTCTGTGTGGGCCAGTCAAGTTCTTCCACCCTGAACTCATCCAGCTATGACTTTATGGACTTGCTTTGTGCACTGGGACACAGTCATGCTGGAATAGAAAAGATTCTTCCCCAAAGTGTGTTTACAAAGTTGGAAGAATGGTGTCGTCCGAAATTTCCTGGTATGCTGAAGCATTAAGGTGGCCTTTCATTGAAAGTAGGAGGCCTAGACCAAACCCTGAAAACCATGTGTATCCCAATACTTTTGTCCATAGTGTGTATTTTGGTCATGTGCTTTTAAAAAATGGTCAATTTAGTTAACATTTCTAATGTTCTGTAAAAACTGCTTCGCAATTAGGCTTTGAAAACAACTCGGCTCATTCTTCACACATTAGTACCAGTGCTGCACTTAATTACCTCCAAGAAGAATTGAATCAGCAATTAAAGTTCGGCTCTTCTCTTGGGCAGCTCCAGCCAAAAACCAAAAAACGAATTATTTAATGATTGGCCTTGGCGATCCCCGACAGAGAACACACTGCTACTGTCATCACACCGATTAGATCTAAAAAAAAGTGCCTAATTGTGGGCCGTTAATATAAAACTTTAAACGACAGCAGGGTCCTCAGAGCCGCAGTTCAAATGACCTGAGCTTGCAGTGGCCTGGAAAATTCAGGACCAAATGAATAACTTTTGTTTCCCCACCAGGCATCATAAAAGATTCACACAACCTGTCTGCATTTCTCTAGTTTTTACTCACTTCTGTTTTTTCTTTCCTCCTCTCTATGCAAAATGGGCACCTGATAAAGGCACTGATTTATTGTGCAGATAATGCAGATTATTCCTGTCATTTAACAATAATAGAATTGAATAAAATACAATTGATAATGAGTGTACAGTCTCATAATGGAAACACAAAAATATTTCTTGACATCAGAACATAAGAATTAAACTTCAACCTACAGTCTGTGAATACAGCATGTGAGGTTCATTTGGTCCAGACCAAGGGCAGCAAATGATACATGTATCATTAGGTCCTTTTCACACTACACTGATTGCTCTGGTCCGGACCAGTTGAAACGAACCAAAATGCAGTCACGTGACAACATTTACATCACTCGTTGGCCAGATGTGCCATTGAACGTATTTCCTAAACTGCTTTTCGATTGGTCAGAATTAACGTGCGAGAAAATTCCAGTGGAACTCACGGAAGTAAACAAAGCGAGGAGTTTTATTAAAGTTTTATTAAGTGCATCCCGTACTTGGATGTGCTGCTGGTGGAGTTTCTTTGCCTTAACCCTGCACTGTTCTACAAATCCATTAAACCCCCTTTGAACTGTTTGCTAAATAATGAAAATATTGCGGTGTTCTTGTGAGTTTGGACCTAATATGATCATCAGACTAAATTTCGATGAGGCTCCGCACCTCCTCTCAACTCCGCGAGCTGTCATGGGGCTAAAAGCGCTAACTGTTGCTAAAGTGCTAACTGTAAACAAATATGTCTCCTCATCCCATATTGCACAGCGCAGCTGACTACGGCAGCTGGATTAGTCCAAAAGGCGCAGTACTTTTTTGCAGTTGGTTCTGTTCGAGTTCGGATCATGTTCTCACCACAAACAAACCGCCCAAGGTTTGGTTGGAAGCCACTTCTTCAGGGAGGTCTCGGTACACTTTTTTGGTCCACTTTTGGTGCGCACTCGGGTGCGATTGTTACATTTACACATGCCCAAACGAACCGCACCAACTAGGAAAACGAACTCTGGTGCGATTCAACTGAACTAAATGAGGCATGTGTGAGAGCACCTTAAGTGGTTAAATTGGGAGTCGTAAAATGTTTTCACCCCCCTTTTTGTCAGGGTGACTCTGTCCAGACAGAGGCTCTCTCTCTCTGTTCAAAGGGCTTGGTTGATCTCTTGTCCAGCAACATTCTGGAGGAGGGGTGGAAGAAAAGAAGGTGTGTAAGTGTGCATTTCATGAATCAGAATTTCTCTCTGATTTATCCTACAGCTCCAAGATTCATCAACTCTGACTCCAGATCAACAACCAGACTCTGGACTCCAAGAACTTTGCAACTCTGAACAAACTCTGAAACTCCAAGGCCAACTTCACTCCAACCCAGTGAATAAGTATACACTTCTTTTTCATTCTGATAACTTCGGGGCAAGGCTGACCACTGATTGCTAAACGGTTTCTTCTTCTGAACTGGGTTGTGATATGTTCAGGGACATATGAACTGTTTTCAGTAATCTTACTACTATTAGTGCTCATTCCATCATTGCTCATGTTTGTTTTATTTTGTGTTCATGTGTGTTTTATGTTTGTCTCATCTGGTAAATAAAGGTTGTCTTAGCGTGACCAGCGATTCTTTTCTTGTTCATAAAGTGAAGTCACTTCATGGCTGATGATACGCTACCTATGCTCTTAAAGTAACTAAAATTGATCCTAATAATTCCCCCTGATCCAAGCACAACTCTTTTTAACCGGGCAATTAAGAAGAGCTTTATAAAGGTTAATTACTGTATTCCTATTTAAATTATTTCACTGGACAAGTGGTTCGTGCCGGATTCCTTACCAACCCTGCTTTGAAATAAGTAATAAATACATGAATTAATCAATTAAAGAATGTAGTGGTGAATCAGCCCAAGCTAATTCCTACATGTTCTGCTGGACAATCAACTAGGCTAAATTTCCTACAGTGTCTACCAGATCACTTTCTATGTTCAACATATTGATATGATGGTCAGAGACACGTAGTCTACTCCTCTACATGTCTCTGACCATCATATCATCTTTTCAAATGTCCTCTTCAGACCTCCTCTTCTCATCACCCATGTGTAGCACCTATGACTACCCACAGAAATCTCTCCTCTTTATCGCTGTCCTCTCTCTCCTCTCTCTGTCCTATTCTATCCTTATCTCTCCCAATCCCTACTAATCCTAGTCCATCTTCTGTTGAATCTACTACCCACACCCTTCTCTCATCTCACAGCTCATTTAATCAACTTTGCCCCTTGTCTTCCAGACTGAAGCTTGTCTCACCCCCTGCTCCATGGCAGTCTGAGGTCCTGCGAAGTAACCAAAAGAGAACTGAGAGCAGCCGAAAGATCGCTCATCACTCTCTTTTATCTAAATTTGTCACTGATTTAACTCCTGCTAAGTCTTCCTTCTATAGAACCAAGTTTGAAGAATCTGCATCTAACTCTCATAAGCTCTTTGTCACCTTTTCATTCCTTCTTAAATCTCCATCTCTCCCTGTATCTCCAGCTCTCTCACCAGAAGACTTTGCCAAGTTCTTCAATGAGAAGATACTAGAAGATCCTTTCCTCCAACTATCAAGCTGCCTGCCAGCCAGAGACCAGCCGCCTAGTTTCATGGCTTCTCAGCACTCTCACCTGAGGACGTGTCACTACTCCTTATGTCCAGCAAACCCACTATGTCTCCACTTGACCCTCTCCCATTGAGCACATTCCAGATGATCTCATCAGATCTCATCCTGCACATCACCTACATTATCAACAGTTCCTTGATGATGTCCCATTTGCTTTCAAGCCTGCAGTGGTCACACCAATTCTAAAAAAACCCTTGCTGTACGTCTCAGATGTCAACAACTACAAGCTGGTATTTCTTCTCTCCTTCCCTTCCAACTTGTTTCTTTCTCCAGGTTCAAGGCAGCACACTACAGAGATGGCAAGTAGAGCGGTTTCAGAAGAACTTCATGCAGCAAGATCAGCCAACTTGTCTTTGTTCTTTCTTCTTGATCTTTTTTGCAGCCTTTTACACAGTCAACCATCAGACCCTCCTGGCCACCCTCTCCAACCTTGGTATCTCTGGCACAGCCTGGCAATGGTTTGCATCCTATGTCTATATATAGGTTCTCTTGGGGATGTAATAGCCTCACATGGTTTTTACTACCACTTTTATGCTGATGACACGCAGTTTATTCTCTCTGTCCCTTCCAGTGTCAACCAGGTCTAGACCCGCATCTCAGACTGTCTGGCTCACATCTCCTCTTGGATGGCGGCCCACCACATCAAGCTGAATCCCAGCAAGACCAAGCTCCTCATCAACAAAGGGAGTCCATCACCAAATCATGACCTCATCGTTTCTATTGGGAACTCAAATATCGTCTCTTCAAAGAAAGTAAGAAATCTTGGTGTTATGCTAGATGAAGATCTGTCTTTCTTACCGCAGGTGGACCACATCTCCAGAAAAATGAGAACATAAGAAGAATCCTACCCCTTCGCCCCACGAAAGATACGCAGTTACTCGTCCAGTCTCTGGTCATCTCCAAACCGGACTACTGCAACTCTCTACTGGTTGGACTCCCACTGAAGGTAACGAGACCACTTCAGCTGATTCAGAATGCAGCTGTGAGGTTAGTCTTAAATGTTCCTAAATTCTCACACACTACGCCTCTACTACAGACCTTCACTGGCTCCCTGTGGCCATCCGTATTAACCCTTTAAGCGCCAAAGTCGCAGAATTGCGACAAGACGTCATCATGAATAAAATAGACTGTAGTTACAAAT
>JBBPCY010071457.1:0-11890 GCA_037974405.1 Brachyalestes nurse
TGTTTCACCGATGGCCAGAGCACCCGTTTTGTTTACATTCAGACAAGGTCTCTAATTTCACTTCCTAGCCAATCTCAAGCTTCCCAGAAGTTACATCTTTTTTTTTTTTTTTTTTTCATTTTCAGATATAGATTTTCAGATTCTGCTTACAAGCCAAACTTCTATGTTTATACATACATATATCAAATATATTTCACTTGTATCTAAACAATGATAAACATAATTGAAACTAAAATAAATAAATCAATAAATAAATAAAATAAAAAATAAAATAATTTAAAAAAAATGTTTTAATGTTAATTCTGCATAGAGGGATGTATAATAGCCACTTTATTATACAAAATCGGGCCTTACTACTGATATATAGCAGAGCCAAATTGACCAATTTTTATTAAAAACCTCAGTTAAAGATTTTAGTGTAAATGTAATTCTCTCCATTCTGTATATGTCGTACATTAAATCAATCCATTCACTTACTGTTGGCAAATCCTTCTTTCCCCTTTTCTTGGTTAAAGACTTTTTACATGCTACTAATAGTATACTCAATAAGTATTTCTGTTGTAAATTCTTTTCCTAAAAACAGATTCCAGAATACCATAGATTGTCCTCCAGAATGGCACTATTGACGGAGAGTTCCAAAAAATGTGATAATGGTTTGCTACCGTGCCCCCCAGGACCTCCAGCAGTTTGTCTGGTCAGATTAGTGCGATTTCTGTCACGTTTTTTCCAGCTAAAAATTATCCAGAATGGGGAACTAGTTGCCACCCACTGTTGTTTACATATTCAGACCCATTCTTCTTGTGTTATTCCGATAGTGCCCTCCATCTTGCTTTAACTTTCAGGGTATTCTCTTCCTTTAAAATTTGAAGTGCAAAGTACAATTTCGAGATAATTTTCTGGAGATTAGTATCTTCGTAGGCCTTTTGAAAAATATCCAGTATTTATCTTCTCTTTGCATTATCCTCTATTACTATTTTTTTGTTAATATGGTCTCTAATGTGTAGATATCTGACTAGATCCTCATTCTGCAAGTTAAATTTATCCTTTAGCTCCTCAATATCTTACCTCGGTTTATGAGTGTACAATAAGCTGTGAGACCTTTGTCTTTCCAATCTATAAACCTCTTATCGTATTTACTAGGCTCAACATCAATATCATAGGCAAACCATTTAAAAACTCCAATCTTTTCTTTAAGCTGGTGCCATTTTACTATATCTTCCTATATCCTAAGGGCTCTAATTATCCATGGATTATCTGGCTCTGAAAGATGTCTGCCTAGTGAGGGATCTCCAATCAACATACTGATTGGGAAATTCTTCCCTTTTGAGCATTGTATCTCTTTCCACCTTGATCTATAGCTAGGCTGGCACCATCTTACCAACATCTTGATTTGAACAACCTAATAGTAGTCTCTTAAACAGGGAAGGGCTAAGCCCACCTTTCTTTCGGTAACTGTAGGGTTTTATATTGTACTCTCGTTTTTTCCCCTCCCAAATAAATCTATATAAAAGTATATCCCATTCATTAAAATATTGTTCAGGTTTCTCAATAGTTATTGCTTGAAATAGGTACATAAATCTAGGTAGTATATTCATTTTTAATGAGTCTATACGTGAACCTATGTCAAGGGGATTACATTCCATCTATTAATGTCTGCTATAATCTCTTTTTTTAGGGATCCATAGTTAATTTCCTGTAATTTTGACAGGTCTATAGGCAAATCTATTCCCAAATATCTCACAGATTTCCTGTCCCATTGCATTTGATATTTTGAGCAGAGGTACTGAGGGGGTTTGCAATCATTACCTGATACAACCACATCAGACCGTAAATCTGTGCTCACACCAGCATCTGGTCCCACTGCAACAGCCACTGCACTTGTCTTTAGCTGGCCCTCTTTAGCTTTACACTCCCTTAAAAATTCATCCAAACGTTCCTGCACCTCACTGGCTGTCCAAGACCAAACAGGTTTGCTCTTGAACACCAGAGCGAGTTCTCCATCTGGGCAATTCTGGATGAACATGACTGCCAGCTCCATACTCTGGTTTCCCATAGCTCTCTCTTTGCTTTTGAGAGGTTGCTCTTCTATTTCTGCAGCTCGGGTTGACCTAATGCAGTAATCTAGTGGTTTTGGTTGCATAGAAGTCTGCAAGGGGTATCTCTGAGTTAACCGAATCGGTAAAAGGGTGTCTCAGAATAGCAAAAACTGCTGCAACATCTGCTACTTCTGGATTATGGTGCATCCATACTTTTGTAATCACTCTGGCATGACTTGTAAGTCTATCCACAACTTCCTCAATCATCTCAGAGCAAGAAAATCACTTTTTCGCCAGATAGGTTCTCATTCTTCCCATTCATAAACCATGCACTTGTCTGAGCCATCCCTCTGAAAGTAAGGTGGTGCGTTAACCTCCAACTTCAACACCAAATTCAGCTTAGGTGCATCTATGATAGTCGTGCCCAATTGATCTAGGCCTGATACTGGACTAGACTGCCCAAATCCTCTCTTGGGAGATGTGTCTGCACCCAAACTGTTTAATAGGCTTGCACAAATGGATGCATTATTTTCTGAACCTATCTGTTGTACCAGATCATAAACATTGACACGCGGAATGACGTGTTTGGACAAAGAGTATCCCTGAGTCTTGTCCATACCAGGCAAAGAGTGGCTCCTAGTGATGAGCTAAATGACCTCCCCCTCCCTGTACTCATTAATGTGGGGCCAGCAAACACATTGCTCCTTTTGTCAGACTCAGTCTGTGGTCCCCTACCAGAACTAGGAGTCCTAATAACTCTATCACCATCTGCATCTATTTCCATACATGCAAAAAAAATTAACCAGAGCTATCAGTACAGTCACTTAAGACACGAAATAATAAGGGAAAAAAAAACATTAGCTGATCTTTTAACTATACTAATCAGTCCAAAACTTCTAAATAACAGTTCAAAATGAAACCCTGGTTAATGTTTACAGATGTCCCAAACCAGTCCTCCAGATAGTCTGTGAATCAGCGTGATGTTATCATCCATCTTGAAACTGTGGGCATCTGTCCGAAGCACAGTCAACAGTCCCTTTGGCGGCGTGCAGTCAGAGGACCAGTCGATCCGGGTCACGACACCAGTTTTTAGCGGACTTAATTCTGCGTTGTGTATTTTGGGGCTCAATGATGGGACGACACTGACATGAGGTTGAATTGCGTGTATTTTGGCACCACACACACCTTCACCGTCACGACACATACCCAAGAGAATGAAAATGTAGAAAAGACAAAACAAGATATAACACACTATAATCGGAAAAACATTTCAAAAACACACATACTTTACAAAATTAAACCTATAAAATACAAAGAGCAGACCACACACACCTCTCACCGTCACGACATGTACCCAAGAGAATGAAACAGGGTCTCCACTTCAACAAACCAGAGGTACGGGTCTAGTGAAGGCAGTGTCAAAATAAAATCAAAATAAAATTTTCACAATAAGCCTCTGGTACACTAATTTGACTAAGCAGTTCAAGACTACATGTTTTCTTTACTGCAAATATCTTACATTTTCGCAAACAAGCTTGTCTCTAGGGATTTGCATTGTTTTGGGCGGTGGCTTTTTGAAGATGACATAAACATTGGTGGATTATAAATGTACTTCATCTCTTCTGCTCCAGCTGCAAATGATATATCAAACAACTTCCAACATCCTGCTCTAATTACCTGTGCTTTTATTAGGATTACTAAGATTGTCTTTTATTATTTACTTACAGTGTTTTATGAAATATCAAGTCTTTATTACCTTCAAATTAAAATAGGTCTCCTTCTGATATGACTTCCATTATCTACTTTGACAATGCAACAATTATTCATCCTGAGACATTTTACATCAATGGACTGTACAATATGCCACATGCTAAGTATTGCTACATATTTATGTGCTTTGTGTATGCTGTGACTTTTTTAGGTAATTCTTTTATAATGGGTACTATTTACCTGGCACGCACTCTGCACACAGCAAAGTATATAGCTGTCTTCAGCCTGGCCTTTTCTGATCTGTGTGGAAGCTCTACACTTATTCCGAAGTATGCAGAAATGTTTTTGTCTGAGAACCAGTACATATCTTTTCAAAACTGTCTGGCGAATATGTTTTTTGTTTTTCTCTTTTTGATCCAACAGTCCTTTACTTTGCTTGCTTTGGCCTTTGACAGAGTAATTGCTATATGTTTTCCTTTGAGGTATCATGCTATTGTCACCAAAACCACAATGACTCTGATCATTGGTGTTATGTGGGTTTGCTCTGCGACTATTAATGCTGTTACTGTAGGTCTACTGACAAAATTGTCCTTCTGTAGATCCACCACAGTTAACAGCTATTTCTGTGATCATGGCCCCATCTTTAGACTAGCCTGTAATGATAATTCCCCTAATTACTTTATGGCCTATTTCTATATGAGTGTTGTGCTTTGCCTTCCTTTGATGCTAATTGTTTTCTCATATGTTTGTATTGGTGTTGCACTGCTTAAGATATCAAATGGTACTAAGAGAATGAAAGCTATGAAAACCTGCACATCCCACCTCATATTAGTAACTATGTTTTACCTACCCATCTTTAGTATTTATATTGCGGCCATTACAACAAACCTACATCCCAATATTAGGATAATCAACTCCATTATAGCACAAACAATTCCACCTATGTTAAACCCCATCATATATACTCTGAAAACTGAGGAAGTATTGCAGTCTATTAAAGTCCTCTGCAAACAGTCCAAAGTGAAGTCTACAACTGAACAGTCTGTGAAAACCATTATGAAGAATTAAAATACAACATGTAGTGTGCATATAGATATAAAACTAAAAAGATCTCATTGTATTATTCACAAAGCTGATGTCATCCCTCTCTTCATGCACACTGAAATGTATGCATTTGATAAATGTTTGAAACGTTCATTAGTAGGTTTCTCCAGTACTGGTTATTAAAATCAATATATATATGCAAGAATTCTTATTATTCAAAAGCTCATTAACTAAATTCTAAAATACTGAAATAAAAAAGAATTTTCCATTTCTGCCTTACTTGTGTTAAACTGTACAGGTGGCTCTAATTTGCCTTTCTTGTTCTAAAAAAAACTGGTTATATCTGGTCAAGCTTACTGGGTTAGCTGGCCAGGCTGGTTTTAGCTGGTCAAGGTTACTGGATGACTTGGCTGGTTACAGTTAGCCAGGCTGGTTTTAGCTGGTCAGACTTACTCAAACCAAACACAAAATTAACTGTATTTTAGGTCGTAAAGGATATAAAAACGTTTATTAATGTCTCTTTTGTAATGCATAATTATCAGCATATCATCAGACCATGAAATCTGAACATAAAAGGTAAGACTGCGGAGAGTGGGGTAAATTGAGCCATTTTTTACATATGCTGTACTCTAGGCAAGGAAAAAAGTAAAACGAAGATCTCCTATCAATGAAACACATAAAAGTACATCCGTGACAACGGGCAATGTAAATGCCCGAGGTAGAGGGTAAATTGAGCCACCAAGGAGTAAACTGACCAGGGTACTTTTTATTGTAATTGTATATTTATTGTATAAACCCGAGCATAGCTGAAATATTCCACCCGTCAAACAGAGAGCATAAATGCAGCCTACAACTGCAGCCTACAATGACAAAACTAAAATCTTGCCAACATGCCAGTAGGTGCAGGGCTATTCTTCACAAAATCACATAAAATGTAGGCTTCTTGGTTTGTTTCTTTTTGAGTTTTCTTTCTCCAGATGTATCAGCAAGGATTCTTGTCTCAATGGACTTTCGGTTTGTTTGTACCATAGGAGACTTATGGTTAAGTGGTTCGAGTTTGGCCTGCCTCACATCTCGGATGGCTCAAGCTCTGCAATGAGGAAGATGTCTCTGTTGTATGGGGAAATCCCAGTGGACTTAAATCCAGAAATTATATTCTGTGATGTCATTGTTTTGATTTCTGCTGTATTTTTTCTGCATTATAGTGTTTCTGTTATGTTATATGATGAGAAAAACAGTTATGTAAAACCACATGTAAGTACATTAAGTTGAACCAGTGAAATTTGACTTACTTTGCCCCACAGCCACCACTTTTTCAAAAAAGTCTGTTTTAGCAATTCAAGCTAAGCTTTAGCTGAATAGTTCTCATGGTTTAATACACTAAAAATCATCTACATGTATGTTATATGTTTTTAGTCCTGGATAAATATTCTTTGACTTAACAGTCATTAGAGTTGAAACATTAAAAAATTACTTTGACAAGCAAAAAAATGTTTTGGTGAAAAAAACATACTTTCCACACCACCATTGACTTCTCTCTATCACAGCCAAGGAGAAATGAATGCTGCTTACAAAATGTATGATCACAGGAAAACAAATTTGTACCGTTGCCTAAATACAGGTGGTGGATCAACTTACCCTCTTGCTCAACTTACCCTTGCACTTTAATGCCATGGACTTGTGATGCGACTGTGAAATGCTGCTTGTTACAAACTAATTTTACTTCCCACTTTACACGGAGAAACGCATTTACAGTTTTAGGTAGTACAACATAAACTTTCTCTTTACAAATAAATAAGTGCCTGAATACACATACACTTAAGGTCTGCTTAGTTTAAAATTTCATGAATGCAGTGACAAAACTGCATTCTGACTGAGTTATAAATAACTTATAGATATATGACAAACCAAGATACCAAGATATCAGTTATCTAAATATAGATGAACCATAATTGATTAATATCACATATCAAGTTCTTATTTCTTTAAATCCTAGTCTTACAAAAATGCTGGCGTATGTGTGATATATGTGTGAAAACTTTTGTCACGGTGCGGCGTGGCATGCTCAAGCAGGAGGCACAGAGGCAGACAGTATCCATTGTTGGTGATGCTTTAATCCCAGAATAAACAGAAAAAGACAAAACAAAAACAGGCACGGTGGCCGAAGCTCTCCAATAATCCAAGACACAGACAGAACACACCCACGACTGAACCAAAACATGTGAACTGAAAACCGGACAAAGACAACGTGAACAGACATGACTTTATAATCCCAGTGATAACACAAAACACCTGAAATAATAATTGTTCCAAAACAAATGGCCAGTATGGCCGAGTCCGCTGCCACGCCCCCAGTCAAAATAAGAGTCCCACGATCCTACGGACTGGGGGCGTGACAGTACCCCCCCCTCAAAGGCACAACACCGGAGTGCCACACAAAAAACGAAGGAGGAGGCGGGGAGGAGGCGGACCACAGGCAGGGGCCCCTCCGATGCCGTCGGGGCCGGGCTCCACCCTGAAGCCCCTCCCGAATAGTCCGGGGCCCGACCCCCCTTGGTCCTACTGTCCCACGGGGAGCCCTATAGCGCCCCCCCAAAAAATTTCAGGGGAAATTTTCCCCTCAGGAGCGGGCGCTGGAGCAGGCGGCGCATTAGGAGCCCCAGGAACGGGAGACGGGCCCTCCGGGACCCCAGGAACAGGAGACGGGACCTCCAGGACACCAGGAACGGGAGACGGGCCCTCCGGGACCCCAGGAACGGGAGACGGGCCCTCCGGGACCCCAGGAACGGGAACGGGCGCCACCTGGACATGCGAGGCTGGGCTCTCTCGCTCCGGAGAGGCTTGTCCCTCTCGTGGCGGCTAGCCAGCTAGCCACGTCGGCTACCAGCCCCTCGAGCTGCTCACGCAGCGTTTGCTGCCCCAGCATGGCCGAGTCCGCTGCCACGCCCCCAGTCAAAATAATAGTCCCATGGTCCTACGGACTGGGGGCGTGACAACTTTTAGGCTATCCATCTGTTTTATTTATTTATTTATTTTCCCCCAGGAACTCAATCCGGCCCAATAGTCTTAACGATCTAAAATATGAGATAAAGGGTTGCTATAGTTATATTAGCCTGAATGAATTAGATTGAATTAGATTTTTTTCAAGTTTAAAAAAATCTGTTTTATTTTAAAAACATTAATATTAATTCATGTAATGTAAATATGATACACGTTAACATGCTGCAGCAGTAGTGAACAGGTTACCCCACATATACAGCATCTTCAATTTAGCTGAATCGGCAGTTTGATAAGCTTGAATCCTCTGCACACCCGCTGTCAAGATACTGGTGAAAGCTTCTGTGATTTGGTGCGTAGACTGAGGTTTTTGGTGGAGAGCTATATCCTGTCACCTACATGGAACAATCATCCCGGAAGGTGCAGACTGCGATGTTGCTTATTATTCCACTGGATAAAGTTGTGGGCCTGCTGCCAGAGCTGCCGGCACCTGCAGACCAACTGTTGGGTCAACAGTACGTCAACATCCAATTCTTGATGGTCAAATATTGAAGGCTGGAAACCATAGCACACCTCAAAGGGACTGAGACTCATGGCGGAGGAGGTGAGTATATTGAGCTCAGCCCAGATGAGGTAGCAGGCCCAGGAGCGCTGACGATCAGCCACAAAACATCTCATGATCCAGCTGTTGGTTGGTGCGCTCCGTCTGACCGTAGTCTGGGGGTGGTCCTGATGACAAACTGCACATGGAATTGATCAGACGGCAGAAGTGGTTTTGCCTGAGGGTAGTCCAGAAAGGGCCACTAGGTGAACAGCCTTGGAGAACTGGTCGACAATAGTTAGGATGGTGTTCTTACCTTATCTCTGGCAGGCCAGTTATGAAGTCCAAGGCGATGTGTGACCAGAGTTGGCGAGGGACAGGTAGAGGTTGGAGCTTGCCACTGGGGGGTTGGTTTGAGGTCTTTTCCCTGGCACACACCACACATGCCTGGACAGAAAGAACATTGTAGGAGGAAAATAGTTTGGTGGGTTCCAGGGTGTCCTGCGACAATGGACGAATGGCTCCATTAGAGGGATTCAGACCGAAGAGCCGTAGGAACATAGAGTTGTCCAGGTAGATCTTCTCTTCCATCTCCCACCGGATAGGAGAGATGATAAGTGAAGCCGGCAGGACAGGTAGGGAATCTGTCCGGGGGACTCTCGTATTTGGATTCCCTACCACTAGTTCACAGACATGTAATACTTTGATTCAAGACCAAAATACGTCATCTTCCTGTTCAAAGTTTCGAGTAAACAGCAGTGGAACCGAATATCGAGTTATTGCTGCAGGAGCAGCTAGAGAGTGCAGTTCTGTTCACAGCGCGCAAGTGAGCGGGTGAGATTTGTGGGAAAAAAACGGCAAATGGTTAATAAAAAGTTGTCCCATGATGTCTTACGAGTGTTATTCACAGATTCTGACTCTGAAAGGGAATATTTGCCTTTGCCAGAACAGCTTTGCTGCGCAGCGGCGCCGCCATGCAAGCTGAGAGTGTTCACGAAGCACAAACGAATGTTTATTTCAAATGTGGGTGGCAGTGGTGACCATGGTCGTAGTGTCTGCAGGAGAGGTTTTGGTTGAGATAAAGGCAGCAGAAGTGGGAGAAATGGGGCTCAAAGTAGATTTAGCACTAGCTCTCTCCATCCAGCTCTCCAAAAGGGTGGGAGTCTCCGCGCTACACATGGCCGTGGTGTGTATGAGAGAGCTGGGAGATGTAGGAGAGGCAGCATGGGTGATCTGGATCTGCACAGGGCTGGAAATAGCGATGATAATGGTGGCTGGGTTTATTTGAGAAATGAGGACGTGTATCAGGACTGGATCAAACGCTTTGATAGGCCTGTTGGTGTATAAATGTCATGATGACATCATAATATGCAAATTACATAAGTCAATTTATACCCCACATAAACTTTGGGTCATGCCCAACATTTTTCTAATTTACAGTAAGTCTCTATCTTTAACCCCTTTTAAGCCACAAGCTTTTAAAATATTGATGTCAAAATCCAGTAAAACCCTGGCGCTTAAAGGGTTAAATTGCTCAAAAAACAACGCCCACCGCACCTGCCTGGGACTGAGTTGATTAGTCTGCTGGATACACAAGAGGTTTTAATGGTCCATCCAGATTGTGAACGGGTCACCGCCGCCCTGGAGCCAGTGACGCCACTCCTCCAAAGCCCACTTGATGGCAAACAGCTTGCGGTCCCCTACCCCGTATCACTGCTGAGTGGGCTTAAAGTATTCTGGACATTGTTGGGGTAAGACTGCTCCTACGCCCACATCGGAGGCATAACGAACTGTAAGTTGGAGTTCGGGTGGATGAGAATGGGAGCAGTGGTGAACCGATGACATAACTGATGAATACCAGCAGGAATGAGTTGAAACCTGGTCTTCGTGGGCTTGGTGAGGGCAGTGAGATGTGCCGCAACTGAACTGAAGTCCTGGATGAACCTTGCAAACCCCAGAAAACTTTGAAGTTGAGGATGTCATCCAGGTATGCAAACACCCAGCATTCCAACATGTCCCTCAACACAGCATTTATGAAGTGCTGGAAAGTGGCTGGACTGTTGCACAATCTAAATGGCATTACTAGTGTCTCATAGTGGCCGGTGAGAGTTATGAACGTCGTCTTCCACTCATCACCCTCCCTGATGCAAATGAGGTTGTATGTATTCCCATAGTCCAATTTGGTCTTTTTTTCCCCCGGCTTGTCAGTACCACAGATAACACAGAACAGTGTGTATGTGTAGTTGTGCTATCATCATTCACAGTTTTTTTAATTGAAATTTATTTATTTATTTATTTATTTATTTAATTTGTATTAATTAAATGTATTTAATTTTAAATACTTTTTTCCATATTATGACAGACAAGAGGGTAGGGGGAGGGTAGAGAGAGAAAATACAAACAAATAGATAATCTGCTTCCATACCTGCTGAAAAAAAGAGAGAAAACTACAGAAGACACAACAGCAGAGAAACTGCAGCAACAACCAACATCTGTTTGAATCACAGTAAATACTAAATTTTAAAGCTTTTTGAGCAGCACACAAAATAAAATATGTTTTGAAATACAAATTATGTTTTGAAGCAACAGCAGATCAAGACTGTGTGTATGTGTGAGCACCTGTTTGTACACCAGTGTAAATGCTTGCGTGTACACCTGTGTGTGTGTGTGAGCGCACTTGTATTCATAAGGTTCCTTAATAGTGTGTGTGGGGAACCATAGCCCTGTCCCGCAAGGTATGAAGTGGACGTGGTGGAGACACGGGCCACAGACATCCAGAGGCCCCCCAGAGCATGGGAGTCCCAGGAGAACCACCGCAGGGACAATTGCAGTGCCCACACTGAAAAGGACAGAGGAGAGCTCGGAGGTGGGTCGTCTGGCAGCCACAATACAGACGCCCCAGGGGGCCACGCTGGCAGGACTGCAGGCTCCGCCGGTGGTTGGCCACTTCGGGGCAGTCCGGTCCCTGGACTCAGAGATCCAAGGGCCCCCCCACCTCCCAGCCAGTGCTCAGCCAAGCCAGGGGAGCCAGACCCCGCCCAGCGACCGCAGAGAGTGAGCCAGCACTCACCCCAGTATCCTGCCCCGGAGCGAGAAACCACCAACGCACCACTGGCAGGGTGTGGTGGCAGAGTGGAGGGGGGCTGAGATGTTGAGTCTAAAGCCTGACTTGACAAATGAATGTAGACAACCAGGCACACATATACACAAACATATATTCCCACCCTCATGCACACAAACAAATATTCACACACTCGTCCCACATGTAAACACACAGAAATGGACACAGTACACACACTCACACTCCTCATATATACTCTATACTCCTCATAGCTCATCCTGATAGCCCCCGGTGGTGAACAGAGTACGGGGGTGTGGAAAAAAGAAGACCCCCTGCTTCAGTCCGCCTGCTTGAATGTAGTGTTAGTGTGTGTTGTTCTAAAGTGCTTTAAAACAGAGGAGGAGCAAGACACTAACCACCCTCTGGCAGCTCGTGTCAGCTCTGCCCCTCCCAAGAGCCCTCAATGTCTACGTGCAACTTAAAATTGGGAAGTGGGCACTG
>JBBPCY010071458.1:0-11888 GCA_037974405.1 Brachyalestes nurse
TCAAAAAGACTTGAGGCTGTAATTGCTGCCAAAGGAGCATCGACAAAGTATTGAGCAAAGCCTGTGAACACTTATGTGCATGTGATTACTCAGTTTTTTTTATTTTTAATAAATTTGCAAAAACCTCAAGTAAACTTTTTTCATATTGTCATTATGGGCTGTTGTGTGTAGAATTAGGAGGAAAAAAATGAATTTAATCCATTTTGGAATAAGGCTGTAACATAAAATGTGGAAAAAGTAATGCGCTGAAAATACTTTCCAGATGCACTGTATTTCTTGTAAAAGAAGAAATGTTAACATGCCCAGCTCTATTAAATACATAACATTTCTTAAAAAGCTTAAAAACGAGCATTTACAGATAAGCCATACCATGAGGTATCATTCCTCCAAGAGGGTCTTTGGTCCCCAATTATCAAACTACTGTTTAGATCTGACACAGCTAGACTGACTTACTGGTATCGTTTACCTTTAAATGCTTGTTTTGTTGATGCCCCCAGGTAAATGTAAGCTATTCCAAAGATAAGCCATGCCACAAGGTATCGTAGTTGAGGGATAAATGTTTAAGAAAAACATGTAAATAGCAGTACGTACCACTAGCGATGTCTGAGCTAAGTCAAACCATGTAGAAAAAAGTCTTCTCATTAGTGAGACACTGACAAGAAGCAAGCGTAGGTCGTGTTTCATCCAAGAAGCTTTTAAGTCCCCACTTGTCACACCACTGTGAATACCGCAACATCTAGATTTAATTCAAAATAGGAATTGAAAGGTAAACCAAACAGCACAGTGACTGTTCATAGCTCTGAACCGCCTGAAAATGTATTTATGACCCAGAACACTGCATTATACATAAAATAAAAATGTAAAAAAGTGGAATGCATAAGAATCCTAAAGATCAATATCACAATAACACATTTTGTTTTACTCTCATGGCACACTGGAATTCGAACACGTCCTGGGTTACTTAAAATTCAACCATTATGCAAATCGCCTGGGGTAACTGGGACATTTCTAAAGTTTCCATACTGGGAAAAAAAAAAAGGTAGAGTGGAGAAGGGGTCTAGGAACAGCTGCGAAACAGCTTTGTTTTTCTTCACACATGACAGAGTGTCACAGCTTGTTAGACTCAGCAACAGTGAGAGCGGTAGCACATGGGTACTGTCCGCTTACATACAGATGGAAGGCTAAAAGACTATCGCTACTGTGGAGCGAAGGCAGAAACCTTGAAAATTGTGCTGTACATTCGAATCAACACGAAACACACACAACTGAGCTTTCGCCCTTTCTGTTCAGAACCTATGAAGCCCATTATTTGAAGATTTTCAGCATGTTCAGACATTAAATACCATATATCCCTAAGTGCAATCAATTTATCAACAGTTTCAAGTAACTCTACTTCAATTAATATTCATGTATTACAGCTTAAAAGCTTTGTAAGTATATGGCTATTAGCAGCGCACTGCTTAAAAAATGGGATTTTAATTCTTTTTAAATCATGGGAAACAAACAAGACCTATCTGATGGCATCCACACAAATGCCTTTCTTTCTTCTAGGCAGTGAAAATCTGGAAATCTTGCTCTTAGGATACAGTATAACAAGCGCTGGTGAGATGAAGGCTTTTAAAAAAACATGTAAATAGTGGTACGCATCACTAGAGACGTCTGAGCTAAGTCAAGCCATGTAGAAAAAAGTCTCCTCATTAGAGAGACACCGACAAGGAGCCAAGTTCATGTTTCCTCCAAGAGGGCTGTTGGTCCCCACTTGTCTCACTACTGACAATACTGCAACAGCTAGACTTGCTGTCCCCAAACAAAGGTATCAAAACTGGACAAAATATCTTCAGCATATCTGACAGTAGTATTGGGTAAAGTAGTTTCAGCATCACATGATATTCCTCAGATAACTGCATTAGCATTATTTGTATTTATAAACGTATTCATCCTAAGCAGTGCTACTCTAGAGTGAAAAAAGTCAAGCACTAGCTATTTGCGTAGTATTAGTTAAGGTGGTGCAGTGTGATTGTCAGTGATTTTAGTATTGGCCCAATACATTACGTCAGTCATTTTTACAGACTGTATGCTTCTGCACTGACGAGGACTCTTTAACCTTCTATTTTCTAAAAGAAAAAAAAACAAAAAACTAAATAACCAAGTTTTATTGGTCTTTTGTGAATCAACATGAAAAGAACACCTTTTTAACTATGGTCTCCGAGATGCATTTATCCATGCTGATATGTTCAGAATTGGCTTGTTTTTCAGTCTTTTTTGGGGGGAAGGCAGTGCATAAATCGAGCCTCCATGCCACATCCTGTGGTAAGAATACATCACCTCCTCACAGAACACTAAACCCATCTAAAAAGTTCTCTAGAGACCTGACATAGCCAATTGAATTGTCCTATTGTGCTTCTTTTTTTAAAAAAATCACACCGGAATGAACCATTCAGAATATTAAACCAGACACAAACTAGACTTCCACAAAGGAAACTTTACTGTTTATTTTATTTTAGGTTTATATTGACCTTTATTTTGGGACACGCTCAGTAAACACGAGCTGAGATTTTTCCATGTTTTGTTATTGTCATCACCACTTAAACTAAATATCAATAATGCTGAGAGATGACAATACAAGTATGGACAACATAGTCATTAATACAGGACACCACGTAACGAAGGTAATAATCCTACTCCACACCTCTTAAAACCAGAAAGCGAGCCGTTGAAGGCACAGTCTTATCAGTACAAAGCAAAACCATGTTAAACATCAGTCTCATGAGTTTGCTTAGCCTACAAGGAATTACTGAAGTTACAGTATAAAGAAAAGAGTGAAGCCTATCCTGAGGCATGTCTTTTGTTGCGTAAGCAGCCTTGAATTACCAAATTAGCTGGTTCTATGCAGACTATTTGGCATTCCACGTTTCTATAATGACAATTAAGCAGCATGGGTGTTCAATTTACACCTCTGCAAAGGAAAGTTTCATGGGCAACTGTATATCTGGCAGCGGCACAGATCTCTAAATCCAACTCTCTCTCCTTCCCCGCTCTCAAGAGAAACTGTTTACGCCGAAATCCTCTCTAATCTTCGTGGAAACTCAAATTCAAGCACTCGTTTTCAAGTGCACTGTTTGCTTTACCTCAGGCTTTGGGTGTTTCAGACCAGTGCGGCCTCACTAGCAGTTTTCTTTTTTGCCCTCATTAAGCACTAGTCTAGTTAGCATCTGTGCATTATTTATCCAACTCCTGGCACTTCTTGTTTATGAATGAAGTGCACTGCACAGAGGCGTGAATGGCTGTGGCTGTCTATGGCACGCATACAAAGCACTAAGTTTAGTCAGACACGTTGCAAACACGAGACCCTGCCCAACCTCATCAATGTTTTCCATACTGCAACGCACGCTGGGGCTTGTTTACAACACACTAAGGAATAGGGCTGTACATCCCAGAGCAGAAGCTATTTATTCATCTGCGCACCCCTCATTGCAGGATAAACTCGAACGAATCAAGTACCAAGACGACTTCAACCACGGTCATGATTAAATTTAGGAAATGGAGGTTTTATCGAACTGACGTTCTGATAGACAGCAGCGATCTAAAAGATAAATATTCCAGTCATTTCTGACACTGAAATGAAAAGAACCAGAGCATCACGTACACTAGAGTTCAAATTCCATTTTATATTTTAGCTCCTGCTTTAAGGCTCATTCTGTCTCAAATACAGATATTTTACACTCTAAATACTGACAAATTCATAATGTGAAAAATATGACTGGAGGAACTATTTTTACACTGGAAGAATATAAATGATAAGACCTGGACCATGGTTTTTTTTTTAAGTTTGTTTCAAAATGGCTAAAAAGGCTGCATATCTCATTGAATATTATTAAGTACTATTGACAAAAACACTCAGCGTTTGTAGTTATTTTCAAACTAGCTTTAAAAATTACGTAGGGTACATTTACATTTCCCTACTATGAAAACATTTGCATACTCCTTTTTTTAATAATACAATTCTGCCAAAATCTTTTTCTGGGAAAGTAATTGTGAGGGTGAATATTTACACTTGAAATTGAAACATTTCTGTCTAAATGTGCACAGTGAAAACAGTGAATCAGGCCTGGTGATGCCCCAGTACACAGATGAAAACTGTGGATATGCAGCAGCCAGTCACTGATGGCTCTCTGATTTACAGCTGGGCCTGCATGACGGCTGAAGAATGTGATTCTGCACACCTCTGGTCTCTAGTATCAAAATGCAGCCAGGCCTTTCCTGAACTCGCCAACCATGTCTGTCAGGGTCTATCAGCCACAAGTTCCGAGTGCACCCTTGTCCTTATTTGGGTCACCAGTCTACTGAGCAAGCACACATTCCATAATAGTGACAAAATGGACACTCCTGTGTGCATGAGAAGCAGACACACTGCATGTCGAGGAGACCATGACCATTTACTACATTGTGTTTAAAACCCTACATTTGTTTTATCTAGCATGGCACTGCAAATATTTGCTGTGGTCTGTCGAGTATTTGCCAGGCATTTTCAGACAATCGTTTAACCTCGTACTGTAACAAACCTACACTGGAAATGTTTACAATTGTTTATTAATATCAGACAAAGAAAAAAAATGTGGTGTAAAATAAATATTGCCCATTGTGGTGGCTTCACTCAATGATCTACTATAACTAACAAGATAATCTTGCTAACTGCTGCCCTGCCAAGCTGAACCTCAAGTAAACGGTTACTATGTTAGTTTTGGGGTCAATTATTTGTTTTTTTAATAATTACTTACTTATTATTTCTAATAAAAAATATACTTCAAGTATTAAAAGTTAAATAAACTTGATCTATGGGCATAAATAGCATATGTGGTCTGCAAGTATTTGAGCCCCACCTACACATCCTGTATTGCTAAAATGTAACTCCTCCACATTCACCATCCATACAGAAAATCTATTATGCATTCAAAATATAAAGTTGTGTTCATTGGACTTTCTTCTAATAACAAAAAACATCACCAGTAAAGAAGCTTTTACTAGAAAAGAACACGAGACAGCAATGCAAATAAATAAAAACTTACAAATGGCTTGAGCTCACGTTGTCATACATCAGCATTTGGTGGAGTCACATGCCGTGTGGGAGATCAGCTGAGGACAAATTGGTGCCATTTGGTGCGGGAATACGGTGAGCTTCTGGGAAGTGCAATCTGCTTGCTTTGAGCTATAAAACGATGTCAAATGCTTTGGCTCTTCTTTTAATGGATATCAGAAAGGTCTTGGAACTGATTTGATGTCGAAATCAGGAAACGAGTGCGTTCCGTGGCCGTGCAAGGCAGATTACGTAAGACAGTATGCCATATATGATCTCAATCTGACCAAATCCAGATTACCATTCACTCGAGTCGTGACCATCACAAGAATATTAACTAAGACCCTTAACAGAAGACATTGTTTTGACTTTAAATTGACTGGTCAACTTTAAAAGGAATAACACTAGTATAACCCAGTCCTAGCAGAAACCATGACTTCATTTCCACACACGCATTCATATTTGTGCAACAATAAGCACAGCAGTATCCATGGAAAATAAGTCCATACTACCAGTAAGTAAGAATTCTATTTCACTTAAATGACACTAGGGTTTCGCATCACTTAACATTTCCTGGATCTGGGAGGAGTATTTCTGATATGATTACTAATTTCTGTACCATTTTTATGTGCTGATATCTCAAACCTATGAGGTCATTTGGAGACACGACTGTACTGCAGTGTGTGAAGTCTTGGCTGTCTAACATGTTTCAATACCTGCATGAGAAATCACACCCGACCAGCAGGAACTGAACGCCGCACATGTACAGCTCTTACTGCTGCTCTTTTTCCACAAAAGCAAAACGCACAAGCTGCCGCCACAGCTGCGGATTGTTAGCAGGCTGAAGATCAACTGGTGTGTCATCCAAGTATTAAATGTCATCAGAAGTTCATCAGATGCATCTTCTGCACTAATGTAACGAGCATAACAGGTTTCCCAGTGATACAAATTCTTTAAATAACGCAGATTTCTATTTTTACAATCGTACATCCAGGGTTAGGCGAATAAGGAAGCCATGAAACTCTAATGGGCTCCAGATAACCATGATGCTAGCTGATGTTTCATTTGGGCCTAGTCAGTAACACGCAGCCCTAAGAAGTGCAAGGGTCATATTTTCATATCGAACCACAACTATTCTAACTTGTGAAATGAGTGAATTGGTCATTTGTCAAGAATTAAATGAGTAATCCTTATATGAATGGACAGGGATTTTGAGGCTAAACTGAATGCATTTCAAACCGCACTGGTGCAAGTGGCTTTTGATTACATAACAGGGGTTCATCGCTGGAGTACACGTTACTTTTTTTTTTTATGAATTAATCAAAAAGCCTACTCAGCTGTAAGGTCAGATAGTCTGACATAGGCCTCCTTTTACATTAGGAAAAACGGTCTGTAGAGTGGAAGATGAACTCTAGCTTATAAGCATATGATCACGTTGCTTACTTTTTTTTTTTTTTTTTTTTACATACTATGCTGACCACGGAGGAAATTACTTGAGTCCTCTGCATTTAACCCATGAAGTAGTGGGCTGCCGACAATGGCGCCCAGGAAGCAGAGTGTGGGGACGGTACCTTCCTCAAGGGTACCTCAATTGTGCCACTGGCTGTCCTGGGATTTGAACCCATGACCTTAAATTCACAGGGGCAACTCCTTAACCACCAGATTAGTTGGGACACATATAAAAAAGTTCATCTAGCCAGATCTGGACGGGTTGGTGAAACTTGCATGGGATTGTTAGTAATTAGGGGCTCACATGTATCATTTAATAAGTTTTTTTTTTAAATATGGCCTTTTCTCTTTAAACACGGTCAAGAGTACAGAGGGTGATTTGTCATGAGTCTGTCGGTCGGGGCAGTGGCCCCTGCAATCAGACTGTTGGTTTGAATCCCAGTGGCACCACTGAGCAAGGTACCATCCCACACACTGCTCTCCGGGCACTGCATTCCTGACTGCCCACTGCTTCACTTGGTGAATGGGTTAAATGCAGAGAATAATTTCATGCTGTTCACACTGTGCTGTGCTGTGTTCAGGCTTTACACTATTTACTATTACACTATGAGTGAACCTTGATGTAGAGGCAGGCAGGTTTTAAGCTAGTGTGATATGGGAATGCGAGATAGCCTTACTGGTTGGTGGGTGGTGCAGAGAGAGAGAAAACAGCCTCCTCTTCCTCGTATTCAGGTCCATCCTGCTGATCACTCTCGTCCACGCTCCCGTGTGCTCCGTAGCCAGGGGGCGGTGGAGGCGGCGGGGGCAGCGGAGGGAAGGCAGAAGGCCCGTCCGAGCCGGCTGAAGTGGGTGACATCCGGCTGTCCGGTCCCTCCGAGGTGGGGGAGCTGCCGCCTCCCCCGGCGGCGCTTCCTGCGCTCCCGGAGGCCGACAGCTCTTCCCCGGCCACAGGATAAATCATCACGTCCGAGAGACCGTCCGGAGAGGTGCGGGAAGGCTGCTGCTGCTGCTGTCGAAAGTCACTCACCCGGACCCGGCTGGTTTTGGGGAAGAAGGGAAAGGGGGTCGAGTCGGGCCCGCGGCTGCTGTCCGGAACCCCGGGCACGGGCGGCACGGCGCCCCGCTCCTCGCTCCTGACCTCCGCGTCCATCCACCACAAGGACCTATTGGGACTGGGGGCGACTCCAGGAGAGAGTCTGCCCTTTTTCCTTTTTTATGAACCCCCAAGTTCCCTCTTTCAGTCCCGAGGGAGTGTAAAAGCACAAACTTTCCTGAGACGGGGGGAGAGAAACTTAGCTAGGCTAAGCTGTGCGTTAGCTCGGTGCTAGCCAGGCTAGCTGAGTGACGGGCACACTTGAGGAGTTAGGTCTTCATTGTTTTCCTGAGTTTCGAGTGAAAAGAGAGGGAGAGCAGACATATAAGGGATGTACACCGACAGAAAACACACTAAAATGGTAAGAAAGGAAAGATTACCAACCTTTCTGTCCAGCTGGAGGTGGAGGTCCAGTTTGTGTAGTTTTTATTGTCAGTGTGAGCTCCAGTCTTCTCCTCCTCCTCCTCCTTTCTCTACCTCTTACTCTCCTCACAGCGAGTTTTATAGAAAGGCACCTTTCCGAAGAGGGGCACACCTACGCCCTAGGGTCCGAGACACGTCTCTCTTTCATTCCTACTCAGCCAGACGGGCTATAATGTTTTCCTCCTGGGTAAAGTTGTCTTTTCTTTCGAGATTAGTTGGACATTTTGCCACAGCTGCTCCCAGTCCCACTCCTTTCCACACAGACCCTGCTAATAGAACGCAGAGCGTCTGGACGCTCCAGGGTCCGAGTCACAAATGAATGATTCTTTTCAACCGACTCATGAGTCTAAATTAATTAAACTTTGTTTACAGCGCTTAGGACTACATAACTGGAATGTAATTCGTATTTTACAGGCCCACCCGCCTAAAGAAACATTTTTTAAAATCTGAACGCATTTCTCTCCTTACAATCGCGCGTTTCCTGTGTGTGAATGGTTCGCGTTGGTGAATCAGTTTCTTGAACCGAATCGAACACACGCTCATCAAACTCGATGAGATCTGTTGCTCTCAGAAATCTTGCAAGTTCAAGCTCATTTCACTCAGGGTTAAGTCCTTTCTTCATGTATGCATCAAGCAGAAAATCCAAGCATCTTAAAGCAAGTTGATCAGTGTTCAGTGATATAAACACTGAAAATCGATTCAGAGAGTGCTGTGAAAATCAACCTAGGCTTACTAAGGCTGGCTGTAATCTATTTTCAGTGCTTTATGAAGCTCCAAGCTTAATAAACCTATTGATCTTACTGCCAGGCAGCCACATGCCTTTCAGAATCATGACCAGCCAGGCCTATAATTTTAAATCTTGTTCAAATTTGCAAAAAAACATATGCCAAAACGTATACACAATATAGGACACCTCCTTTTCAGGGTTTGGGCTGGGCCCCTTACTTCCAGTGAAGGACAATCTTAATGCTTCAGAACACCAAGATATTTCGGACAACGCCATACTTCCAACTTTGTGGACACAGTTTGGAGAAGAACCTTTTCTATTCCAGAATGACCCAGTGCACAAAGCAAGCTCTATAAAAACATGGCTGAATGAATTTGGTGTGGAAGAACTTGACTACACAGAGCCCTGACCTCAACCTCATCCAACACCTTTGGGAACGGAGATTGTGATCCAGACCTTCTCATCCAACATCAATGCCTGAACTCGTAAATGTTCTACAGAATGAATGGACACACATTCCTACAGAAACTCCAAAATCTTGTGGAAAGCCTTGCGAGAAGAGTGGAAGTTGACCAACTCCATATTAAAGCCTATGTATTTGAATGCAATGTCATCAAAGTCCCTGTTGGTGAAATGGTCAGGTATCTCAATACTTTTGTCCAGTGTATTTTTCCACTGATCATTACAGGTATATGGGACATTGTGGTTTTTCTATTAATGAGCAAATGATTTATTTAAAGGAAATTCCACTGATGGATCAAAATTCCGTCATCATTTAATGGCTAAGGCGTAAATAAAGACCTTCAGAGTGGTCTGATGAGAAATGTGTCATTCCTGAGTCAGAACGGTTCAAAGCCATGGTGATAGGAATCAGATGTCTGAAGTGATTAATGCCTCTAAAAGCGGCATCACAGAAAAGTCATTACATGAAATGCTAATGAATGCTCGGCCTGATGTCTGAGATATTGTTTTACGATGGCTTTACGAGGCTTCGGGGTAAAACCATTCATAGTGGAGATGTACGTGTGAGGCAAAATAGTAACTGAGAATTTTGTTTCAGGTTTTCCACTTATGATTATTACCATTACATAAAGAAAGCTAAGAGGATAATGTGTAGGTTCACTGATTGTGTAAGACAGGGATATTTGCATTGAAGATGACTTCTAGGTGACCTTCCTATCACAACAGCTGTAAAGAACAAGACTTTCAAACCCAACTGCATCGAATGACCTTGTTTTCAGCCTCTGGATTAGGCAGAAATTTTGAACAGTTGGTGGAATCCCCCTTGTAGCTGGTGGCTCTCACAATTGCAGCTTTATTTTTAAACCCACTGTTTGCTTTACTTAAGTGAGAGAGGGGCTGTTGCTGAAAATGAGGAATCAGACGTAAATGGGATGTAGCCATGGGAACCAGGAGGGCTGTGGATGCATCTGCGTTCAGTTCTACTCCTGTCTCCAGTCCAAACATCTGCTTCCGCTCAGTGGCATTTCCCATATGCACAGTTAGTAATTTGACTGAGCAGTCTGCCAGCTTCAAATGCAATTTTGTCAGTGGGCAAAATCTAAATCCTTACTATTTAACCAGGCCGTGGATACATTAGACCCATAGTGCTTACCATTAATTCTCACCACATGGACAAAACAGCCCATAGAACACACCCTTTTTATTTTGTTTTATTAATTTAACTGGTATTTAAGTTGCAGCCTGTGATTCTAAGTTATTCATTTTATTATTATTTATTTTTGCATTTGTACTGTTTTTGCAATCAAAAGGTTGTGGGTTCGACTCCTAGCACTGCTACTGCCATCACTGAGGTTCCCTTGGGCAAGGTAAGGTCCCCACACACTGCTCCCCAGGCACCCCTCGTTGGTGGCAGGCCACTTGGTGACTGGGTTAAATGCAGAGACTGTGTGTTATGTTCATGCGTGACTATAAGGGGCCACTTTACTTTAGCTATACAAGTAGTGGAATGAGCTTGAGTCAACCCATAAGACCATCCAATAAAGTTAAATTAAATCATTTAATTTAAGGTCATAGAAATATACAGAAAAAAAGTATATTCCAAATTAAGAAATATTACAAACATTACGAACTGAAGCAAGATCTGTACAGTGTTCAAAATGTAACAGAACAGAGTATCTGTGCTGTGTGCTAGTTTGCCGGTTGATGTATAGATTTATATGGCAGCTTTGAGTGGTAACTTTGAATTCTATTCTGCTAATGTAAGTTAAAGTATAGAAGTTTAATATTTTTTATTCTGAAGCATTTATATTGGTTCATTTATCATGAAGGTTTCGCACAAGGTTAAGAGTGACTCCTGTGTTCAAAAAATGGACAAAAATAAAAATGAAAAAATGCTGATGGTTGTCTTTGGGCAATGATGATTTATGTTCTTGTTTTCTTCATTCACTCAGTTTTTCATTAAAGACAATGAAATGAGTAAGAATCCTATTCTGGGTCCTTTTCTTAATTATTGACCATTTGTAAAGTGCTTTGAATTGCAGTTGTTTGTACACAAAGTGCTACAAAAAAAACCAGATTTGTTCGATTGGTTGATGGTTTCAAATGGATGGTCCAAAGCTGTCCCGCAGTCTCCGTCCAGAGAGTGACACTTCACTCGTAGAAAATCAGAACAAATGCTGTCCTCCTGCTGTGCCAAAGCTCTGACAGTGTGGTGAAGCTCCATCACAGGCTTTGAGTCGTTTTCTTTTTTCAGCACCTTTTCAAGCATCCCAGCCTCTCTTTCCACCTTGTTGTACCAGGAAGCACAGTGAGCCCAAATGGACATTCATCTCTCTCCAACCCTTTATCTGTACAAAGTCCAAGGAGTTCTCCCATCTTAAAAGAACAATGATTTTTCAGCATGACACTGCTAGCCTTTCTTTATCTTTTAGAATTAAACTATTTTTGTTTATGTGTCTTTAAGATAAGCTCCCTTGAACTTGGAAAATAATAGGAACCCTAAACTGTTGACTTAAAAAAACACATACACTATATGTAGAGCATTTATGAGGTCAGGCATTGATGTTGGACGAGGAGGTCTGGCTCACAATCTCTGTTCCAGTTCATCTCAAAGGTGTTGGATGGGGTTGAGGTCAGGGCTCTGTGTGGCCAGTCAAGTT